>CALYLW010000830.1:314292-384818 GCA_944989445.1 Ampullaceana balthica
TACGTTACTTGGGGTTTATGACAAAAAAGTGGGTGCCGTAGGCGCCCTAAAGCAGGCGTGAGATGTGTAACAGTTTGTGACAGGGGGGAGGGGGGGAGTTAATAATTGTCAAACAAGGATAAGTTACTTGGGCTTTTGACAAAGTGGGCGCCGTAGGCGCCTTACAACACCTATTATGGGGCCGTCCATAAAGTATATCATACCATTTTTGACAATTATTAACTCCCCGCCTCCCCCCTGTCACAAACTGTCACACATCTCGGACCCCCCCCCCTAAATTGCGTCACACTTTCGAACAAAAATTGTGTTTTTATTAACAAAATAATCAAAATTTAATATAAAACAGCGTGACATCACACATGGCCGAAACCCCCCTCCCCCTGTCACAAACTGTCACACTTTCTTACGCCCCCTCCCCCCCCCCTCTGGAGCGTGACGTACTTTATGGACGGCCCCTATAAAATACTTTGTGAACATTTCAGAAAGTTTAATATTTCGTATTTATCAAACAAGGACAAGTTAGTTGGGCTTATGAAAAAGGTGGGCGCCGTCGGCGCCCTAAAAAAAGTGGGCGCCGAAGGTGCCACGGCGCCGCAGCACAACCTAGTATATATATATATATATATATATATATATATATATATATATATATATATATATATATATATATATATATATATATAGTATAGTATGGCATCTGTCCGTCTACGAAAGACGATATATTTATCTTTATTATTTGCAGCTCTTGGTGTGGCTGATGAGACCAATCCTTGAGTGGCAGTCTCTTCTGCATGACACACACACGAAAGCAGTGGGGCAGTGTTGCCTGGCCTTTCTCCTCGCTCTTTTCCCGACTGCTTCTGCCCTAGTTTGCTCCTCTGCTCTTAGTGATCCTTCTTTCACTATAGCCCGCCACATGGACCTATCCTCTGCCAGGTTTTCCCAGTTTTGTATATCAATGTTGGCTACTTTCATGTCTCTCTTGCATATGTCCACGTATCTGAGACATGGCCGACCAACCGACCTTTTCCCTGTCGCCAGCTCGCTGTAAAAAAAAATATATATATATATATTTACTAGTGTATCACCCGTCAAAAATGCCGGAAGTTTTCAAAATAAATACACATTAGATTAAAAAATAACGTAATACAGAACTTTCTTTTATTTTTTAAATATATTTTTAAATTTTATTCATTTATTTCCATATTGAACAATTTTATGCGGCCGTTCCAAAGGAGTTCTTTTTTGGTGCAGTAATTTGGTGCGCTGCTTTCTAAAATTAGTAGCGTCACGGACAGACAGATGGGACAGACAGACGGGACATACATTGCAAATTATGTATATTGATATATCTACACTCATTGTCTGGGTATTTAGTCTTATTCTTTCTAATAACATCAAGTAATATTTTAATTTTTGTTGTTCCGTTAGTTTTGTTAATTTAAATATTCTGGTTTCAAACATATTTAATCAGGAAAAGAAATAACGTCACACATTTCGGGTAATGGACCAAAGTCCTAGGTGGCCCCATGTGGAATATCCGAATGGCCAGTAGTGGACTAAAGTGGCCCCATGTAGAATATCCGAATGGCCAGTAGTGGACTAAAGTGGCCCCATGTAGAATATCTGACTGGCCAGTAGTGGACGTAAGTGGCCCCATGTCCAATATCTGAATGGCCAGTAGTGGACGTAAGTGGTCCCATGTAGAGTAGAATATTTGACTGGTCAGTATTGGACCGCAGTGGTCCCATGTAGAGTATCTGACTGGCCAGTAGTGGACGTAAGTGGCCCCATGTCCAGTATCTGACTGGCCAGTAGTGGACGTAAGTGGCCCCATGTCCAGTATCTGACTGGCCAGTAGTGGACGTAAGTGGCCCCATGCCCATGTCCAGTATCTGACTGGCCAGTAGTGGACGTAAGTGGCCCCATGCCCATGTCCAATATCTGACTGGCCAGTAGTGGACGTAAGTGGCCCCATGCCCATGTCCAATATCTGACTGGCCAGTAGTGGACGTAAGTGGCCCCATGTCCCATGTCCAATATCTGACTGGCCAGTAGTGGACGTAAGTGGCCCCATGTCCATGTCCAATATCTGACTGGCCAGTAGTGGACGTAAGTGGCCCCATGTCCATGTCCAGTATCTGACTGGCCAGTAGTGGACGTAAGTGGCCCCATGTCCATGTCCAGTATCTGACTGGCCAGTAGTGGACGTAAGTGGCCCCATGTCCATGTCCAGTATCTGACTGGCCAGTAGTGGATGTAAGTGGCCCCATGTCCATGTCCAGTATCTGACTGGCCAGTAGTGGACGTAAGTGGCCCCATGTCCATGTCCAGTATCTGACTGGCCAGTAGTGGACGTAAGTGGCCCCATGTCCATGTCCAATATCTGACTGGCCAGTAGTGGACGTAAGTGGCCCCATGTCCAATATCTGACTGGCCAGTAGTGGACGTAAGTGGCCCCATGCCCATGTCCAGTATCTGACTGGCCAGTAGTGGACGTAAGTGGCCCCATGTCCATGTCCAGTATCTGACTGGCCAGTAGTGGACGTAAGTGGCCCCATGTCCATGTCCAATATCTGACTGGCCAGTAGTGGACGTAAGTGGCCCCATGTCCAATATCTGACTGGCCAGTAGTGGACGTAAGTGGCCCCATGCCCATGTCCAATATCTGACTGGCCAGTATTGGACGTAAGTGGCCCCATGTCCAATATCTGACTGGCCAGTAGTGGACGTAAGTGGCCCCATGCCCATGTCCAATATCTGACTGGCCAGTAGTGGACGTAAGTGGCCCCATGCCCATGTCCAATATCTGACTGGCCAGTAGTGGACGTAAGTGGCCCCATGCCCATGTCCAATATCTGACTGGCCAGTAGTGGACGTAAGTGGCCCCATGCCCATGTCCAATATCTGACTGGCCAGTAGTGGACGTAAGTGGCCCCATGCCCATGTCCAATATATGACTGGCCAGTAGTGGACGTAAGTGGCCCCATGCCCATGTCCAATATATGACTGGCCAGTAGTGGACGTAAGTGGCCCCATACCCATGTCCAATATATGACTTGCCAGTAGTGGACGTAAGTGGCCCCATGCCCATGTCCAATATCTGACTGGCCAGTAGTGGACGTAAGTGGCCCCATGCCCATGTCCAATATATGACTGGCCAGTAGTGGACGTAAGTGGCCCCATGCCCATGTCCAATATATGACTGGACAGTAGTGGACGTAAGTGGCCCCATGCCCATGTCCAATATCTGACTGGCCAGTAGTGGACGTAAGTGGCCCCATGCCCATGTCCAATATCTGACTGGCCAGTAGTGGACGTAAGTGGCCCATGCCCATGTCCAATATATGACTGGCCAGTAGTGGACGTAAGTGGCCCCATGCCCATGTCCAATATCTGACTGGCCAGTAGTGGACGTAAGTGGCCCCATGCCCATGTCCAATATATGACTGGCCAGTAGTGCACGTAAGTGGCCCCATGCCCATGTCCAATATCTGACTGGACAGTAGTGGACGTAAGTGGCCCCATGTCCAATATCTGACTGGCCAGTAGTGGACGTAAGTGGCCCCATGCCCATGTCCAATATCTGACTGGCCAGTAGTGGACGTAAGTGGCCCCATGCCCATGCCCATGTCCAATATATGACTGGCCAGTAGTGGACGTAAGTGGCCCCATGCCCATGTCCAATATCTGACTGGCCAGTAGTGGACGTAAGTGGCCCCATGCCCATGTCCAATATATGACTGGCCAGTAGTGGACGTAAGTGGCCCCATGCCCATGTCCAATATCTGACTGGCCAGTAGTGGACGTAAGTGGCCCCATGCCCATGTCCAATATCTGACTGGCCAGTAGTGGACGTAAGTGGCCCCATGCCCATGTCCAATATATGACTGCTATTGGTCACAATGCCCTTCTAGCCCCTAACAAACTCGTTCAGGAAAAATTTTAAACGGTCAGATCGAAATTTCTCTCCCCCCCCCCTTTTCCCCCCAAATCACCCATGCAGACGAGGTGTAATGCAAGACGGCGAACCAAAGGTCAATTCTGCCCCCCTCCCTCAACCTGATGGCCGACTCCTGACCAGCGGGTGCGAGGACAATAGATTATGACCGGGGCGTGAAAACGTCGGAAAAGGGGGCTGACAAAATGACGACTCCCAGTCATAGAAAATATTGGACATCAATCAGTGAGGTCACGTGATCCGTGAACGCAAAAACGTCACGTCCAGGAGATGTTTGGAGACTTCGGGGAGTATCGGGGAGATAGGAGAATTGGGGGAGTATGAGGAGATGTAGGGAGAATTGGGGGAGTATGAGGAGATGTAGGGAGAATTGGGGGAGTATGAGGAGATGTAGGGAGAATTGGGGGAGTTTGAGGAGATGTAGGGAGAATTGGGGGCGTATTAGGAGATGTAGGGAGACTTCGGGGAGAATCGGGGAGATAGGAGAATTGGGGGAGTATGAGGAGATGTAGGGAGAATTGGGGGCGTATTAGGAGATGTAGGGAGACTTCGGGGAGAATCGGGGAGATAGGAGAATTGGGGGAGTATGAGGAGATGTAGGAAGAATTGGGGGAGTTTGAGGAGATGTAGGGGAGAATTGGGGGAGTATCAGGAGAAAGGGATAATTGGGGGAGTAGGCGTCTGTAAAACTAAAGCTGAAATGTGCATGATTCTGTGAAAAGTTGGGATTAATTCTGTAAGATTTTGTGGAAGTTGAGATTAATTGTGTATGTTTGTGTTAAAGGGAAGATTAGTTACGTACGCTTGGGCTAAGGGGGAGATTACTTGTAGACGCGTGTTCTCGTTTCTTCCTCTTCTAGGACACGATATCCCAGGTTCCATGTTTTGATCATTATCGCCCCTGTGTATGTTGAAGTTGGGGATGTTTATGTAAAGATGATACTTGACTGATCGCAAGGAGACTACTCATCGAGGCTGTCAGGAGGTAGATTGGAGGGCTGGGGGCAGGAGATACTCATCGAGGCTGTCAGGAAGTAGATTGGAGGGCTGGGGGCAGGAGATACTCATCGAGGCTGTCTGGAAGTAGAGTTTGGAGGGCTGGGGGCAGGAGACTACTTATCGAGGCTGTCTGGAAGTAGAGTTTGGAGGGCTGGGGCAGGAGACTACTCATCGAGGCTGTCTGGAAGTAGAGTTTGGAGGGCTGGGGCAGGAGACTACTCATCGAGGCTGTCTGGAAGTAGAGTTTGGAGGGCTGGGGCAGGAGACTACTCATCGAGGCTGTCTGGAAGTAGAGTTTGGAGGGCTGGGGGCAGGAGACTACTCATCGAGGCTGTCTGGAAGTAGAGTTTGGAGGGCTGGGGGCAGGAGATACTCATCGAGGCTGTCTGGAAGTAGAGTTTGGAGGGCTGGGGCAGGAGACTACTCATCGAGGCTGTCAGGAGGTAGATTGGAGGGCTGGGGGCAGGAGACTACTCATCGAGGCTGTCTGGAAGTAGAGTTTGGAGGGCTGGGGCAGGAGACTACTCATCGAGGCTGTCAGGAGGTAGATTGGAGGGCTGGGGGCAGGAGACTACTCATCGAGGCTGTCTGGAAGTAGAGTTTGGAGGGCTGGGGCAGGAGACTACTCATCGAGGCTGTCTGGAAGTAGAGTTTGGAGGGCTGGGGCAGGAGACTACTCATCGAGGCTGTCAGGAGGTAGATTGGAGGGCTGGGGGCAGGAGACTACTCATCGAGGCTGTCAGGAAGTAGATTGGAGGGCTGGGGGCAGGAGACTACTCATCGAGGCTGTCAGGAGGTAGATTGGAGGGCTGGGGGCAGGAGACTACTCATCGAGGCTGTCTGGAAGTAGAGTTTGGAGGGCTGGGGCAGGAGACTACTCATCGAGGCTGTCAGGAGGTAGATTGGAGGGCTGGGGGCAGGAGACTACTCATCGAGGCTGTCAGGAAGTAGATTGGAGGGCTGGGGGCAGGAGACTACTCATCGAGGCTGTCAGGAGGTAGATTGGAGGGCTGGGGGCAGGAGACTACTCATCGAGGCTGTCAGGAAGTAGATTGGAGGGCTGGGGGCAGGAGATACTCATCGAGGCTGTCAGGAAGTAGATTGGAGGGCTGGGGGCAGGAGATACTCATCGAGGCTGTCAGGAAGTAGATTGGAGGGCTGGGGGCAGGAGATACTCATCGAGGCTGTCTGGAAGTAGATTGGAGGGCTGGGGGCAGGAGATACTCATCGAGGCTGTCAGGAGGTAGATTGGAGGGCTGGGGGCAGGAGACTACTCATCGAGGCTGTCAGGAAGTAGATTGGAGGGCTGGGGGCAGGAGATACTCATCGAGGCTGTCAGGAAGTAGATTGGAGGGCTGGGGGCAGGAGATACTCATCGAGGCTGTCTGGAAGTAGATTGGAGGGCTGGGGGCAGGAGATACTCATCGAGGCTGTCAGGAGGTAGATTGGAGGGCTGGGGGCAGGAGACTACTCATCGAGGCTGTCAGGAAGTAGATTGGAGGGCTGGGGGCAGGAGATACTCATCGAGGCTGTCTGGAAGTAGATTGGAGGGCTGGGGGCAGGAGATACTCATCGAGGCTGTCAGGAGGTAGATTGGAGGGCTGGGGGCAGGAGATACTCATCGAGGCTGTCAGGAGGTAGATTGGAGGGCTGGGGGCAGGAGACTACTCATCGAGGCTGTCAGGAGGTAGATTGGAGGGCTGGGGGCAGGAGACTACTCATCGAGGCTGTCAGGAGGTAGATTGGAGGGCTGGGGGCAGGAGACTACTCATCGAGGCTGTCAGGAGGTAGATTGGAGGGCTGGGGGCAGGAGATACTCATCGAGGCTGTCTGGAAGTAGAGTTTGGAGGGCTGGGGGCAGGAGACTACTCATCGAGGCTGTCAGGAGGTAGATTGGAGGGCTGGGGGCAGGAGATACTCATCGAGACTGTCTGGAAGTAGAGTTTGGAGGGCTGGGGGCAGGAGACTACTCATCGAGGCTGTCAGGAGGTAGATTGGAGGGCTGGGGGCAGGAGACTTCTCATCGAGGCTGTCAGGAGGTAGATTGGAGGGCTGGGGCCAGGAGACTATTCATCGAGGCTGTCAGGAAGTAGAGTTTGGAGGGCTGGGGCAGGAGACTACTCATCGAGACTGTCAGGAGGTAGATTGGAGGGCTGGGGGCAGGAGACTACTCATCGAGGCTGTCAGGAGGTAGATTGGAGGGCTGGGGGCAGGAGACTACTCATCGAGACTGTCAGGAGGTAGATTGGAGGGCTGGGGGCAGGAGACTACTCATCGAGACTGTCAGGAGGTAGATTGGAGGGCTGGGGGCAGGAGACTACTCATCGAGACTGTCAGGAAGTAGATTGGAGGGCTGGGGGCAGGAGACTACTCATCGAGACTGTCAGGAGGTAGATTGGAGGGCTGGGGGCAGGAGACTACTCATCGAGACTGTCAGGAGGTAGATTGGAGGGCTGGGGGCAGGAGACTACTCATCGAGACTGTCAGGAGGTAGATTGGAGGGCTGGGGGCAGGAGACTACTCATCGAGACTGTCAGGAAGTAGATTGGAGGGCTGGGGGCAGGAGACTACTCATCGAGACTGTCAGGAAGTAGATTGGAGGGCTGGGGGCAGGAGACTACTCATCGAGACTGTCTGGAAGTAGATTGGAGGGCTGGGGCAGGAGACTACTCATCGAGACTGTCTGGAAGTAGATTGGAGGGCTGGGGGCAGGAGACTACTCATCGAGGCTGTCAGGAAGTAGATTGGAGGGCTGGGGCAGGAGACTACTCATCGAGACTGTCTGGAAGTAGATTGGAGGGCTGGGGGCAGGAGACTACTCATCGAGACTGTCAGGAAGTAGATTGGAGGGCTGGGGGCAGGAGACTACTCATCGAGACTGTCAGGAAGTAGATTGGAGGGCTGGGGCAGGAGACTACTCATCGAGGCTGTCAGGAAGTAGATTGGAGGGCTGGGGCAGGAGACTACTCATCGAGACTGTCTGGAAGTAGATTGGAGGGCTGGGGGCAGGAGACTACTCATCGAGGCTGTCAGGAAGTAGATTGGAGGGGCTGAGGGCAGGATATACTCATCGAGGCTGTCAGGAAGTAGATTGGAGGGCTGGGGGCAGGAGACTACTCATCGAGGCTGTCAGGAAGTAGATTGGAGGGCTGGGGGCAGGAGACTACTCATCGAGACTGTCAGGAAGTAGATTGGAGGGCTGGGGGCAGGAGACTACTCATCGAGGCTGTCAGGAAGTAGATTGGAGGGCTGGGGCAGGAGACTACTCATCGAGACTGTCTGGAAGTAGATTGGAGGGCTGGGGGCAGGAGACTACTCATCGAGGCTGTCAGGAAGTAGATTGGAGGGCTGAGGGCAGGATATACTCATCGAGGCTGTCTGGAAGTAGAGTTTGGAGGGCTGGGGCAGGAGACTACTCATCGAGACTGTCAGGAGGTAGATTGGAGGGCTGGGGGCAGGAGACTACTCATCGAGACTGTCAGGAGGTAGATTGGAGGGCTGGGGGCAGGAGACTACTCATCGAGACTGTCAGGAAGTAGATTGGAGGGCTGGGGGCAGGAGACTACTCATCGAGACTGTCAGGAGGTAGATTGGAGGGCTGGGGGCAGGAGACTACTCATCGAGACTGTCAGGAGGTAGATTGGAGGGCTGGGGCAGGAGACTACTCATCGAGACTGTCAGGAGGTAGATTGGAGGGCTGGGGGCAGGAGACTACTCATCGAGACTGTCAGGAAGTAGATTGGAGGGCTGGGGGCAGGAGACTACTCATCGAGACTGTCAGGAAGTAGATTGGAGGGCTGGGGGCAGGAGACTACTCATCGAGACTGTCTGGAAGTAGATTGGAGGGCTGGGGCAGGAGACTACTCATCGAGACTGTCTGGAAGTAGATTGGAGGGCTGGGGGCAGGAGACTACTCATCGAGGCTGTCAGGAAGTAGATTGGAGGGCTGGGGCAGGAGACTACTCATCGAGACTGTCTGGAAGTAGATTGGAGGGCTGGGGGCAGGAGACTACTCATCGAGACTGTCAGGGAAGTAGATTGGAGGGCTGGGGGCAGGAGACTACTCATCGAGACTGTCAGGAAGTAGATTGGAGGGCTGGGGGCAGGAGACTACTCATCGAGGCTGTCAGGAAGTAGATTGGAGGGCTGGGGGCAGGAGACTACTCATCGAGACTGTCTGGAAGTAGATTGGAGGGCTGGGGGCAGGAGACTACTCATCGAGGCTGTCAGGAAGTAGATTGGGAGGGGCTGAGGGCAGGATATACTCATCGAGGCTGTCAGGAAGTAGATTGGAGGGCTGGGGGCAGGAGACTACTCATCGAGGCTGTCAGGAAGTAGATTGGAGGGCTGGGGGCAGGAGACTACTCATCGAGACTGTCAGGAAGTAGATTGGAGGGCTGGGGGCAGGAGACTACTCATCGAGGCTGTCAGGAAGTAGATTGGAGGGCTGGGGCAGGAGACTACTCATCGAGACTGTCTGGAAGTAGATTGGAGGGCTGGGGGCAGGAGACTACTCATCGAGGCTGTCAGGAAGTAGATTGGAGGGCTGAGGGCAGGATATACTCATCGAGGCTGTCTGGAAGTAGAGTTTGGAGGGCTGGGGCAGGAGACTACTCATCGAGGCTGTCAGGAAGTAGATTGGAGGGCTGGGGGCAGGAGACTACTCATCGAGACTGTCAGGAAGTAGATTGGAGGGCTGGGGGCAGGAGACTACTCATCGAGGCTGTCAGGAAGTAGATTGGAGGGCTGGGGGCAGGAGACTACTCATCGAGGCTGTCAGGAAGTAGATTGGAGGGCTGAGGCCAGGATATACTCATCGAGGCTGTCTGGAAGTAGAGTTTGGAGGGCTGGGGCAGGAGACTACTCATCGAGGCTGTCAGGAAGTAGATTGGAGGGCTGGGGGCAGGAGACTACTCATCGAGGCTGTCAGGAAGAAGAGTTTGGAGGGCTGGGGCAGGAGACTACTCATCGAGGCTGTCTGGAAGTAGAGTTTGGAGGGCTGGGGCAGGAGACTACTCATCGAGGCTGTCTGGAAGTAGAGTTTGGAGGGCTGGGGCAGGAGACTACTCATCGAGGCTGTCAGGAGGTAGATTGGAGGGCTGGGGGCAGGAGACTACTCATCGAGGCTGTCAGGAAGTAGAGTTTGGAGGGCTGGGGGCAGGAGACTACTCATCGAGGCTGTCAGGAAGTAGAGTTTGAAGGGCTGGGGGCAGGAGACGATTCATCGAGGCTGTCAGGATGTAGAGTTTGAAGGGCTGGGGGCAGGAGACGATTCATCGAGGCTGTCAGGAAGTAGAGTTTGAAGGGCTGGGGGCAGGAGACTACTCATCGAGGCTGTCAGGAAGTAGAGTTTGAAGGGCTGGGGGCAGGAGACGATTCATCGAGGCTGTCAGGAAGTAGAGTTTGAAGGGCTGGGGCCAGGAGACTATTCATCGAGGCTGTCAGGAAGTAGATTGGAGGGCTGAGGGCAGGAGACTACTCATCGAGGCTGTCAGGAAGTAGAGTTTGGAGGGCTGGGGCAGGAGACTACTCATCGAGGCTGTCTGGAAGTAGATTGGAGGGCTGAGGGCAGGAGATACTCATCGAGGCTGTCTGGAAGTAGAGTTTGGAGGGCTGGGGGCAGGAGACTACTCATCGAGGCTGTCAGGAAGTAGCGTTTGGAGGGCTGGGGGCAGGAGACTACTCATCGTGGCTGTCAGGAAGTAGATTGGAGGGCTGGGGCAGGAGACTACTCATCGAGGCTGTCAGGAAGTAGAGTTTGGAGGGCTGGGGCAGGAGACTACTCATCGAGGCTGTCAGGAAGTAGATTGGAGGGCTGAGGGCAGGAGATACTCATCGAGGCTGTCTGGAAGTAGAGTTTGGAGGGCTGGGGCAGGAGATACTCATCGAGGCTGTCAGGAAGTAGAGTTTGGAGGGCTGGGGGCAGGAGACTACTCATCGAGGCTGTCAGGAAGTAGCGTTTGGAGGGCTGGGGGCAGGAGACTACTCATCGAGGCTGTCAGGAAGTAGATTGGAGGGCTGGGGCAGGAGACTACTCATCGAGGCTGTCAGGAAGTAGATTGGAGGGCTGAGGGCAGGAGATACTCATCGAGGCTGTCTGGAAGTAGAGTTTGGAGGGCTGGGGCAGGAGACTACTCATCGAGGCTGTCAGGAAGTAGATTGGAGGGCTGAGGGCAGGAGATACTCATGGAGGCTGTCAGGAAGTAGAGTTTGGAGGGCTGGGGCAGGAGACTACTCATCGAGGCTGTCAGGAAGTAGATTGGAGGGCTGAGGGCAGGAGACTACTCATCGAGGCTGTCAGGAAGTAGATTGGAGGGCTGGGGGCAGGAGACTATTCATCGAGGCTGTCAGGAAGTAGCGTTTGGAGGGCTGGGGCAGGAGACTACTCATCGAGGCTGTCAGGAAGTAGAGTTTGAAGGGCTGGGGGCAGGAGACGATTCATCGAGGCTGTCAGGAAGTAGAGTTTGAAGGGCTGGGGCCAGGAGACTATTCATCGAGGCTGTCAGGAAGTAGATTGGAGGGCTGAGGGCAGGAGACTACTCATCGAGGCTGTCAGGAAGTAGAGTTTGGAGGGCTGGGGCAGGAGACTACTCATCGAGGCTGTCAGGAAGTAGATTGGAGGGCTGAGGGCAGGAGATACTCATCGAGGCTGTCTGGAAGTAGAGTTTGGAGGGCTGGGGGCAGGAGACTACTCATCGAGGCTGTCAGGAAGTAGCGTTTGGAGGGCTGGGGACAGGAGACTACTCATCGAGGCTGTCAGGAAGTAGATTGGAGGGCTGGGGCAGGAGACTACTCATCGAGGCTGTCAGGAAGTAGAGTTTGGAGGGCTGGGGCAGGAGACTACGCATCGAGGCTGTCAGGAAGTAGATTGGAGGGCTGAGGGCAGGAGATACTCATCGAGGCTGTCTGGAAGTAGAGTTTGGAGGGCTGGGGCAGGAGATACTCATCGAGGCTGTCAGGAAGTAGAGTTTGGAGGGCTGGGGGCAGGAGACTACTCATCGAGGCTGTCAGGAAGTAGCGTTTGGAGGGCTGGGGGCAGGAGACTACTCATCGAGGCTGTCAGGAAGTAGATTGGAGGGCTGGGGCAGGAGACTACTCATCGAGGCTGTCAGGAAGTAGATTGGAGGGCTGAGGGCAGGAGATACTCATCGAGGCTGTCTGGAAGTAGAGTTTGGAGGGCTGGGGCAGGAGACTACTCATCGAGGCTGTCAGGAAGTAGATTGGAGGGCTGAGGGCAGGAGATACTCATCGAGGCTGTCAGGAAGTAGAGTTTGGAGGGCTGGGGCAGGAGACTACTCATCGAGGCTGTCAGGAAGTAGATTGGAGGGCTGAGGGCAGGAGACTACTCATCGAGGCTGTCAGGAAGTAGATTGGAGGGCTGGGGGCAGGAGACTATTCATCGAGGCTGTCAGGAAGTAGCGTTTGGAGGGCTGGGGCAGGAGACTACTCATCGAGGCTGTCAGGAAGTAGATTGGAGGGCTGGGGGCAGGAGACTATTCATCGAGGCTGTCAGGAAGTAGATTGGAGGGCTGGGGGCAGGAGACTACTCATCGAGGCTGTCAGGAAGTAGATTGGAGGGCTGAGGGCAGGAGACTACTCATCGAGGCTGTCAGGAAGTAGATTGGAGGGCTGAGGGCAGGAGACTACTCATCGAGGCTGTCAGGAAGTAGAGTTTGGAGGGCTGAGGGCAGGAGACTACTCATCGAGGCTGTCAGGAAGTAGATTGGATGGCTGGGGGCAGGAGATACTCATCGAGGCTGTCAGGAAGTAGAGTTTGGAGGGCTGGAGCAGGAGATACTCATTGAGGCTGTCAGGAAGTAGATTGGAAGGCTGGGGGCAGGAGACTACCCATCGAGGCTGTCAGGAAGTAGAGTTTGGAGGGCTGGGGGCAGGAGAGAAACAATTACTCAAGTCTGATAACCAGGGGATGGATATAGTAGCCTTCATCTAAAGATGTATGTAAATGCTTGGTGTTGCTAGGAAAATTCGATGTCTATTTAGTGATTTTGTACAACAGTTCTTGTTCTTTGCAATTACTCTTTAAAGAAAAAACTCAGATAAAAAAAACGACGAGCTATAGTCAATAAATATACAAAAATAAAATAGAAGTGCAAGAGATATGAACATTTCACGTGTCCCCCAACCCGTCACCAAAAATAAATAAATAATGTTTTTTATGTGTCATTCATCAGTCACATTGCTACGTTTGAAGTGTCAGATGTCATTCATCAGTCACATGACTAAATTAGATGTGTCAGATGTCATTCATCAGTCAAATTACTAAATTAGATGTGTCAGATGTCATTCATCAGTCACATGACTAAATTAGATGTGTCAGGTGTCATTCATCAGTACCATGAATAAATTAGATGTGTCAGATGTCATTCATCAGTCACATGACTAAATTAGATGTGTCAGATGTCATTCATCAGTAACATGACTAAATTAGATGTGTCATATGTCATTCATCAGTCACGTGACTAAATTAGATGTGTCAGATGTCATTCATCAGTAACATGACTAAATTAGATTTGTCAGATGTCATTCATCAGTAACATGACTAAATTAGATGTGTCAGATGTCATTCATCAGTCACATGACTACAGTAGATGTGTCAGATGTCAATCCTGAGTCATGTTCTTACATCAGACGTGTGAAGTGCCCTTCATTAGTAATATGCTGACATCAGATATTTCAGGTGTCATTCACTTATCACAGGTGTACATTCGAGTTGTTCATGTTTCATTCACCAGAAGCATCACTACACTAAAGAGATCAAGTGAAACTCATTGGACCAATCACTTCTTATACATTAGCCTTTTAGAGGTGACAAGTCTCCATTAGACGTGTGAATTCCTGTATGACATATGCGAACTGTCACCCAGATTGTCAGAGTTGAAACGTGACACTTGCACTAGGCCTGGTCTTTGTCTCACCCACGCCCCTATAATCACGAACCATTTCATGTATAACGTCACGCCAGAACAAAACAGCCTTGCTCTTAATATTTTTTTTTAAACAACGATTTTCCATTTGTATGGATGCTTTTCTTAGATCGCTGGTGTTCATCAAACATATGAATCCATGAATCAATTCACGCCCTGAGGTCATAACGATGATATTCAGCACCCACATAGCCCGCAAGGCAATCACGCTAATTGAGTACACCACAGAGCAAAGAAAACCACACTTCGGCTGCAACCTTCATCACGCATATCAATCACAGCGGACGGCTTACCGCGTCGACACTAACACCACCAGCAAGCAACAACAACCAACAAAAATTATTTTTTTTTAAACACCAAAAAACAAAAACATTATGCGCTCACCAACTGTCACGTGTGCACGTGCCGACACCTTCGGCAGACGATCACCAAGGACCACGAACAAGAAAAGATTGGTAACTATCTTGAGACGTGACCTAAATTCCGAATCGCGGAGAGCATCTGAGGTCCCCACGGTCCGGTGTTTGGTCGGTGATTATGTCTGGATGGAAGTACCCCCATGCCCCCACCCCCACAAACCCCCACAAGAGAAATTGAGGGTCGTGGTGGAAGAATGGTGAGAGGCGTCAAAAAGTCAATGATAGTCCTCTCCCTTTTGGCGGCGACCACAAAGACACGAGGTGTCGCTACAAGTCACTGACGACATAACCTGATGGCGGCGGGCACAATGGGGGATGTTGCCATCGCCATGACAGTTTCGAGGAGCTGGCAGAGGGCTGAGTCAAGGGAGACCATCGAATGTCAGGGGAGACCATCGAATGTCCGGTTATTGTTGGTCGCCTCGAGGATCTGGCGTGGAGTCACTGGAAAAGTGGGGTGTTTTTTTTCCCTTTCTGTTTTCATCTTCTCCTCTCCCTTCTTCCCTCGTCACCAAGTTTGACAAGCCCGTCACACGAAATGTGACGTCTAGCGTGTGACTGAGAATATGATCAAATATTCAAACTTTGATATCGGTTTGAACTGTCTCCTCCCGAGCACGACCTTACACGCCAAACCCCCATTTCCACTTTCAACAACAACAAAAAAAAACTATTTTTTTCTTCAAAATTATTCACTAGGCCTAATTTGCAAGTTCAGCCCCACCCCCACCCCAGACTCTCTCCAGCGGCGCCCCCTCTTACTATAATCGTGTTGCTTTGGTTTCCATTAAACCCCCGAAGGTCTGCTAGAGTTAAATTGATGGTAATTTTGAAGGGGGAAAAAACCCGGAGGACGGGTAATTTCCGATTAGAAAGGTCGAGGAAATCTGCCAAGTTCCTTGTCTTCTATGAAAGAGTGCTGACATTTGTAACCATCGGTTGCAACATGATTTCAGAGCTCGACAGGGAATCAGCATAAAAACACAACACCAACCAACAAACAAAAAAAAACACCAAAAAACGTTGGGTCTCCCCCCAAACGTTAGTAATCACGTTCAAAGGAACGTTCTTTTTTTGGTGTTGTCTCTCATGGCAGAAGGGTAAAATCTAAGACAAAATAACCAAGACGGGTCTCGAGTTGGCAGATTGCTGGACTTGTCAATAGAAGAATTCATTGGCTTAAAAAAGAAAGAGCTGTTAGTGTTAGTGTTAGTGTTAGTGTTAGTGTTAGTGTTAGTGTTAGTGTTAGTGTTAGTGTTAGTGTTAGTTTTTATTTTTACTATAACAAATCTAGAATGTCTTTATAAGGGCGATGGTTCCAGGATGCAGATCTGTTATACAAAAAATACAAAGGCTGGGGGTCTAATCTCCCACTGCTCATCTCACCCAAACGGGATGTTACAAAGACGTTGCCCCGCTGTAAGGTTGTGTTTTCCCAAGTTGGGAAGAACTCGACTGGTTGCTCGGGAGAAGAAGAAGCAGTTTGAATGCTCACGAGAGGTCTTCATATTTCAGAAGGAGCAAGTGTTAAAATCTCTGAAACTACCAACATAAACACACACACACACACACACACACACACACAAACACAAACAAGTAACACAACTTCTCCACCACATCGACAGTTGTTCGTCAGATGCCCCAGAGAAATCCGTCTCTCTAATTCTGCGTCCATCTGTATGCGTCATTGTTGTAATTAGTGAAGACCATCTGAAAGTAAAGTGATGTGGGGATCCTCATATGCATTTAGAATTGAATAATTATCTTTAAAAAAACTTTTTTTTTGTTTGTCGTCGTTCATCTACCCCTCCCCCCCTCCACCATTACAAATTTTGGAGAAAGAAATTCAGAGAGAAAGAATGAATTTCCCCAACGAGCCGCCTGTATCTTGGTGGTGATAGAAGCATCGAAGACAAAGTCTAAGCAGTTACAGAGAACAAAGTGCATTCGTCGTTTGTAATCATATAACAGAGCTCCATTTGCTTCCAAGTGCACCTGCTTTTCTTTTTAAAAAAAGACCTTTTATGTTTGGCTTTTAAAATACTGATTACTGTTTCCAAGCTAATTGAAAATGTCTTTAAGATTCATCTGCAAGTAGGCCAACAAAGACACCAGGTCGGTTTTGCATAATAATAATTCTAACGGTCGTAATTAAAGCCCCTTAAGAATCAGGCATCAGTCGGGGGGGGTGGTGGGGGGTAGATGGATGGATGAGGGGGGTGGGGTCGGGAAGTTGTTCTTAAGAGGAAACAGAGACGCGACTAAATGCTGTGGGAAGGTTCTGGGGCAACGCCAGGAGTGTGGTGGTGTGGAAAAGGGGGGGGGGCTAGTGGCAAGGGAGACGCATGAAAGAAAATTAAGACCAAGGGGGAAAAGATAGGGTTTAAAAAACCAAAAACTGCTTCGGAAATTTTTTCTAACACATGCCTTATGCCATGTCATCTCCACCCCCACCCTAGGAGCCCCCCTCCCGTCCTCCCAGCCCCTCCGTCAGAGGTAGAGCATGGGGGGGGGTAGGGCACACAAAATAGAAGAAGTAAAAGAAAATAATAATAACTCCCTCTCCGACCACTCGTCGTCCTTCTATGAAAACATTTCAAAGCGATTATTTATCTATTTGCCACGGTTCTTCATTTTCTCTCTGCAGCTGCCCCTGTACGACTTGCTGGTGTTTTTGTTGTTGTGGAGGACCCGACGTTTGGACGGTCCCCCTACAAGCCGGTTAGTTAACGAACAGCTGCAAGTTTCCGAGGACACAACGAGGGGGATAAAGAGAGCGACGGTTACCGTTATCCTTACACAATCAAGAACCCACCAGCACTACCCACCGACCTTATTCTAAGTTTTTTAAACAATTTGTATCATCCCCCACCACCACCACCCTCTTCCTCAAAAACTTTTTTTCTTCTTCCTTTGGCAGACGCGATTCTGGCTCAAGATAAAGGATGCTTGCACCTTTCGAGCACAAATAGAGGGCTCGTGGTTAAAAACTCGGCCTCTTGCTAGCGTCAGAGCACTTTGCAGACGGCCCGCTACAGCTGTGGGTAAACTTTCTGCAGTTGCCCAAACACAAAAAATAATTTTCTTTGTGGAAATTACAATTTAAATTGCATCTTTCCCGTTCTTTGTGCGTCCCGCACGGTGCTGTACCGTTAGAGGGCGTGGGGGTGCGCAATGGGGGGGAGGGGTTCACATGTAAGGTCGGGGCGAGCCCATTCATTTCCAGAGGGAGGTTTTGCAGACAAGTCATGCAACCGCTTGCAGGCGCTGCCAAGGTTCCACACCCTTGTCAACAAATTCTATTCTTAGACACCTAGTCAAACGTCATCATCGAGCCTAAATACGGTTTTAGCCAGGGCGTGAACAATGCCTCGATGTCGTGTCAGCCCAACCTA
The DNA here is from genome assembly GCA_944989445.1 of Ampullaceana balthica. NCBI lineage: Eukaryota > Metazoa > Mollusca > Gastropoda > Lymnaeidae > Ampullaceana > Ampullaceana balthica. Next base: position 332,012 of record CALYLW010000830.1, read on the forward strand.
ACACGACCATCCGCACCTTGAGGAGGAGATAAAAAGCGATTCGGAGACCTTTCTCCCGTAGACGGCTAAACCGGCCCCTAAACGAGACATTTTCCGCGAGTTCATATTTCGCGCGCATGCTTCGCAGCTATGCAGGTTTTTTCTTCTTCTTTTTTTTCTTCTTCTGCTCTTAGCGGCGACTGCTCCGTGCATGCTCCGCTAGGGGGCGGCACAACCGTGATTACGGCATGCTAAGATCTCCATTGTTGGGGGGAGACTGGTAGCGTGGGGAAAAAAGGCGAAGTGGCGTCGGCGCGGAAGAGCGCGCGCTGCCTCATGAACGTTATCATAGCGTTTCAACGAATTAGAAGTTAATAATAATAAAATTTATTAATAGGTTGGTATTTGTTGTTGATCCTCTAAAGCAAGTTAAGGAAGTGTCACTGAGTTTGATTCTGATTTCTATATACACATTCTAGGAGGAAAATCGATTTTTAAATTAAATAGCGTGAGAATGGTGTTATCTAAAGGTACGATTCTTCAGATAATGTTTACATGTTTCTTATTGTTTCATTAAAGTAAGAAAACTATTATTGTCTTTTTATATGATTAATTAAAAGATTTAATATTAAATTTATTTCGTTTAAATGTATGTTTTAAAATAATTTATGTTTTTTTCGTACATAGAGAATAACATATATTTTTAAAAAATAAAGTTTCAAAGATATGTTTATAAAAGCTTTGTTTTGTTTTCTTGTAATCATTTATTTTCGTTTATTCTTGAAAACTTTCTTTAAAAGAAATGTAGGGGAAACTGGGGTAAAATGGGGTAGTGGGGTAAAATGGGGTTTTTATGTTATTTTTAAATTTTTTTTTAAATAAATCAATTAATTTACATCCTTTTGACTTGTTGTTTTGTTACAATGTTGTCTATGTTGTATTCTGATGTTTCAACATTTATTTGTAATCATTTTATTTATTTTTGTGACTTTTATAGGGTTTCATTCTTAAGTACCCCATTTTACCCCAGTTTCCCTTATTTAAAATTCTTCATTTTGATTTAAAGTCAATTATTTTTACGTTTTCATGTTTTTTTGTTTTTTTTAAATACATTTTATTGTGAATATCATATCATAGACTGTGCGGTTTTATATAATCATTGTTTCAGTATATTTACACCGAAAATTATAAGAGTTGACATTTTCAACTGCTTCATAAATAAGTGATTAGAATAAACCGTCATCTGTCCTGAGTTTTTGTCTTTACTTTGTTGCCCCCCCCCCTCTTTTTCCCCCGAATAACGACATGTTTTGGACAGAAGGTTTTTTCTTTTCCTTTTTTAAAATTTTAAATTACCTCAATTATTATTTATTATTATTATTTTAGCAATAAAAAGAGAGGACATTTTTTACAACTTATTTGCGCGAGGATTGATTGCGGTTCTTGGGTAGTCTTTCAACCAATGACTGGTCGCATTGCAATCTGCGTCATCCTGACCTCATCATACAACTAGCGTCAGACTAATGGAGGAAAAACATTTTTTTTAAATTAACACAGTCGGACGTAAATTGTACTATCTCAACAAAAAAGTCGAAAAATTCTTTACGGTCATTGACGATCTTAGACAACCTTGCCCCCTCCCCCCTTGTTCAGCACTGATAATCCATGGGTCCCGGGGCCCCCCGGTGTTGAGCACTGATATACCATTGGTCCCTAGACCCCATGGGGAGGGAGCACTGATAGTCAAACTGTACAAAGCGTGAGCAGACGAGGACCAGCTGACAGTGGAGCAGTGGTTAAAACGGGTCAAGGGTCTTATTTTGATGGGCACCAATGACTCGACACGCTCGGCGTTTTTATATCTCGATACATCCTATGTGTGGAGTTTTCTGGTGTCGATAACACTTGGTGCTGTAATGTTTCGATCGCGCTTCTATTTCTTCATGCCGCGATACTGCCTCGACTTTTAATGCTTCGATATAACCTCTCGATACCACCTCGGTGTCGTAATGTCTCGATACCACCTCGGTGTCTTAATGTCTCGATACCACCTCGGTGTCTTTATGCCTCGATGCCATCTCGGTGTCTTTATGCCTCGATACCGCCTCGGTGTCTCAATGCTTGGATACCGCCTCGGTGTCTCAATGCTTGGATACCGCCTCGGTGTCTCAATGCTTGGATACCGCATCGGTGTCTCAATGCTTGGATACCGCCTCGGTGTCTCAATGCTTGGATACCGCCTCGGTGTCTCAATGCTTGGATACCGCCTCGGTTTCTCAATGCATGGATACCGCCTCGGTGTCTCAATGCTTGGATACCGCCTCGGTGTCTCAATGCTTGGATACCGCCTCGGTGTCTCAATGCTTGGATACCGCCTCGGTTTCTCAATGCTGGGTGTTAATGCCTCGATAACACCTCAGTGTTTTAATGCCTGGGTATCGCTTATGTGTTTTGGCTCTCGATAGAATGAATTGAACGAAGTCTTCTCAGTAGGTCAGTGTGTTACAAGTTTAGAGAACTATAGGTTAACGATAAAAAAATCTCTCTGTGTGTGTGTACGTGTGGATGGGATCCTTTGAGAATATATCCTCTGGGTTATTTCAGCAAATACTTGATCATCGTTTCCGTCTCCATCTTTTCATTCTTGACACTCAACCTTAATGTTCAAGTGCCTCCTGAGTTCCGCCCCTGAATACTAAACAGCCTGACCTGCCCTGGGTTTTATCTGTGTGCACACGCAGGCGTGGAAGGGGAGCGGTGAAAGGAGTAGTAGCATGAATGGGTAGGAGATAACTCCAGAGTGTTTTAGTAACTAGACTAACTGGTGGCGTGACCTACTTTTGGAAAGTAACTTTTGGAAAAAGAGCGTCTTTTCAAAAAAAATATTTAAGCAAATATTTTTTTCTACAACAATGTTTGTTTTGGTAGTCCACGTGGGACATGAGAGTGGGGCATAGTAAGTGCATTAGAGCGGGACTAACTAGGGCAGTTCTTTGGACACTAGGGCGGTTCGTGAGTATGGCATAATGAAGGCATTAGATTGAGTCTAACCAGGACAGTTCTATGGGCACTAGGGCGGGTCGTGAGTATGGCATAATGAAGGCATTAGATTGAGTCTAACCAGGGCAGTTCTATGGGCACCAGGGCAGTTCTATGGGCAGCAGGGCAGTTCTATGGGCACCAGGGCAGTTCTATGGGCACCAGGGCAGTTCTATGGGCACTAGGGCGGATTTCGAGCAGGGCAACGTGAAAGGATTAGAGTGGCTTTAACTGAGGAAATACGGTATATCCGTGGATCTTGGAGTAACACTAAATACGCAACATAAATATCCGTGGATCTTGGAGTAACACTAAATACACAACATAAATATCCGTGGATCTTGGAGTAACACTAAATACACAACATAAATATCCGTGGATCTTGGAGTAACACTAAATACACAACATAAATATCTGTGGCTCTTGGAGTAACACTAAATACACAACATAAATATCCGTGGATCTTGGAGTAACACTAAATACACAACCTGGAGTAGCCCTATATGAAAACGTATATATTATGTAAGTAATATAAGGACAACTTCAACAGATAATTTTCAAAGATTGACTTTAGTCATTTGTTTTAGCGAAACAAATAAAACAAATTCCAACTATCTATTTTAATTGTAATTCGTCGCTCGTGTCTGTCTTTGAATAATTTTAATACAAAGCAACAAATGTTCAACCATACGATTATTCTAGGAGTAAATCAATGGTATTCTAGTTTATTCCGTTTTCCCGTTTATAATTTTTCTTTACTGCTATCTGTTAAATTTTTTTTAAATTTCCGCAGTTCTATTTTAGAGTTCTCGTAACTTATGAGATTTGCGTGAACTCATGACGCTCCATTTCCCGCCCACAAAACATTTGGAACTCATTTCAAGCTCTATTAGTTTTAACTATGGAAAGAATTACTGGGGAAAAATCAAATTTATAAGTTGTTAACTAAGGAATTTTAAAATTCCTATTAAAAGGGGAGGTAATAAGAAATATTTTTTCCCTTAAAATATGTGAATTAAACTTAAACTTAAAACAAATTTATAAATAAAAATAGTCATGCACTGCTTACTTACTTCAACTTTATTTTAATGTTTTAAATTATGTTAATACTTTTTAAGTAGGCAAGTGCTGCGTAACAATTATTTATTTATAAATTTGTTTTAAGTTTATTACGCGAAAATTTACCAATTTCAACTTTATTTTAATGTTGTACAATTTGTTAATTAATAGGCACTTTCAGGTATAATATTAACATAAATAAATACACTCCATTTTACATTTTTGCGTAATAAAAATTAACACTAAAACATGTGAATTAAAAAAAAATACAAAAACAAAACGACTTTCTATTACCTCTATTTCTACACATGCAGTACATTTGCGCACCTCTGTTTCAGTGTTATGAACTTATAGAAGCCGGTGAACATGTAGACTATTGTTTTCTAATATAAATTATTAAATTTAAATTTATTCCCAATTTTTTGGCGACCACTCCGTCACTTTGAAATTTGACCGAAAAAAGCAATAATAATAATAATAATAATAATGTTAATAATAATAATAATGTTAATAATAATAATAATAATGTTAATAATAATAATGTTAATAATAATAACAACAATATAATCTGTGTACAATTTTGGAAAAAGCATACCATCTAATTAACGGGACATTGTCAACATTAACAGTGCCGTGTTATATCCCCTTCTTATATCACTAACGCCATAGTGACAGGTAGCATTCAACTACATTGCTCTCGACACATCACAAATAGTAACCTTGCATTTATCTTACTAAGTTAACTAAGCATCTTACTGTAATTTAACATTTTACGGAACCTCGTAACTTTTAATTTGCATAAAACTAGTCACACACACACTTCATACACACACCCACATATCAACCGCACACACACCAACACACACACCTACACACACATTTTGGGCTGCTGTGCTAAAATCAGTTGTGATGTCATAAGAGCGCTCTGGCGTTCTTTAATCCTTTAATAATCCTCGAAATCGGTGCGCACGAATTGCTGCATATCTTAGTGCGCACGCCACATTTTCCTAAGTTGTAATTTGAACATAAAAAAGTATTCCTGGTACATGGGAAATGAAACAATTAACAACACCGTTTTAAAAAAATAATATATGCATTGTTTTGTGAATATAAATAGAATATACACCATATTATGTGAATAGAATATATGTCCTTTTAAGTGAATAGAACGCATGTCCTTTTATGTAAATGAAATATTTATTATTTTATAATGAAATATATCCAGTATGAATGCGTGGACTCAAATCAAAGGAATGACTCTATACTCCGGGGTGGCCAGACCCGTAGTAACTAAGAGCCATTTTAAATTATATAAAAATTGTTGATAGCCGCATTGAAGCACTATGGGTCATTAAACCTGCTTGGGATTCCTCCAGTAATCCTTGTAACATATCTTTCATTAATTGTGTGCGAGCCGCAATGTGAACACAGAAGAGCCGCATGCGGCTGGCGTGCCGCGGTTTGGCCACCTTTGCTCTATACTCTATACTAACTAATCCCAGGTAATATGAACTGAAACTAACAAATAATGATTGGTTTATACAAGTATATACACATGTCATGTATTCATTGGTCGTTCACTATAAAATCCCCCCTCTCCCCAGGTTGACACGCTCTTGTAAAACCTTGTCCCAGGTTGTCACGCTCTTGTCAAACCTTGTTTTGTTGGGCAACTTTCGTAGAGGTTAAGTCCAGGCCGCCATTTTTTTCACTGCATCGGTTCTGGCCGCCATCGTCTTTTGTAATAATAAACAACCTCCGTCCTTGACCTTACCCCATTTCAAAGTGACCAATCGTTACTCAAAGCGTCACCCATCACACCACTAGACGCAGCACGCGCGGTTTAAAAAACAAACATCTTCCTTGTCCTTTGGGCGACCGCCAGAGCAAAAATTAGAAAAACAAAAATCTACAAGCGCATTTTTTTGTTCCAATAAAACGATCAAACAGCGTCTCGTTCATAAAGCTGGAGATTTCCGAGACGCATCTTTTCCCTCCCGTTTCGCCGTCCTTTCCTCCAAACTAATTGTTCAACAATGGGAACAGATGGTTTTTGTCTAACCAATGAGGTGACAAATTGCCGGCTGATGTGGAGTAATTTGGGTTAAACACTCACGTCAGTAGCGGAATGAAGGGAGAGAAGAAATAAAGAAACTCTGGTGGATGCCGTTCATGGTCCTGCCTTCCTTTCGTGTTTAACCGTCATCATGAAAGGGGGAGCAGGAGCGTAATCCTTTATTGTTTGTCATTAAGAAAGGGACATACCCTTTGTTTGTGATTAAGAAAGGAGACAACCCGTCCCTTGCCTCTCTCTCTGTCTCCTTTCCCCCCAACCCCCTACCTAGCAAAGGTCAACTGACGCGTTCCTTCAGGTTTTAAAGACTTCTGCAGAACTGAACTCCCTTACATAAAAAAAAACAAGAAAGAAGAAATTATTAATAATACCCATCCATTGTCACGTTTTGCTTCATGCAAACACGGCCATTACAGGCAATACCCCCGCGGCGACAAAGGCGCAGCATCACCCCTCACCCACACCATCAACAACAACCACCCCTCCCCCTCTCTCCCTCCTCCGCGCACGCACATCCCAGATGCGGCTTGTCTACATAAGCTCGAGGGCGGGCAAGGTGAGCTCACGTCCCGCCTGCACTCACCCCCCTCTCCACACAACACATTGGTACTCGCATCCGTAGGGCCGCATCACCACCAAACCAACAGATCCCCCCTACCTCCCCCCCTCAACAACCACCACCGGTACCCGCCAACCACCCAGTACGTGGGGCCCTGGCTGAATACTCCTGAATTGGTACTCACCGAGGGAAAGAAATCAGGCCCCCCGGGCCTCACAATAAAGCACCTGCGCACGTGGCACGAGTACTTAACGGGCGTGGAGTGCTTAACTCTTGCTCTATTCATGCGCGGCCGCGTGCCTCTGTAAGGTAGATGGGGAGGGATGGGTGGGGTATATCGGAACAGGAGGAGAATGTCTGAATGTTTTTAGTTTTTTTAGACGTGGGTTTGTGGGCAGCAAAAAGGATGTGACGTAGGGGATGTGACGTAGGGGATGTGACGTAGGGGATGCGATGGTATCTATTATTATTTTGTTAATATCATGTACATTGTACATTTAATTTAAATCGTTGTGTTCCTACTATTGTACTGATGAAGTATGAAGGCCGACACGTTTACTTGTACATTAGTCCATAAATACAGCTTTAATTTATTGTTTTGATCACACATGTCGTTTGTGTATCTTTTATTTTATATAAAAAGCATTAACGCAATCCTATTTTATAGGATTTATTGTTATTATTGTTATTATAAATTATTATTACTATTACGGAAACTGTTATAATTACTACTTATTTTTTGTTGTAGCTTTTTTGTAATTCTTGTTCTTATAATAACATTTAACTTCGTATAGAATCTATTATTGTTTTGTTATTACTAAAAATCTTATCAGTTTCGATAGATTTCTTTTTATTAATAAAAATATTTTAGAAAACAAATGTGTTCTAAGTGTGAATTGAACTAATTCATTTCAACATATTAACACCCCCTCCCCCTTTTTATACTCCTGCCAAATCTCTACCTATAATAAATATTTTAATGAACATAGTGATTTGAAACAACAGTGATTGATGACATATTAGTTTTCCAGTTCCATAAAATATGCCCTTTTAATAAAAAATATATGTTCAAATAGTTTATTCTTGTGTCTTGATGGAAAACAAAGGATTCCAACACCAGTTCATGGCTAAAAGAATGATAGACTAAACAAAAATTAACAACAGAAGAAAGTTAGAATAAACAAAAATAAATAAAAGAATAAATACTTTTAATGTAACCAGAGACGTTAAAAATGTAGGAAGGTAAATGTTACGGAAAGAAATCCTGGTAGGGAGTGCAGCCTGCTTCTACTCGGACTCTGGGCCATTGCCATAAATAAAAATAACAAAATTAATAATAATAACAACAATAATAATAATAATAATTTCTCTATCATCAGCTAACCCTCTAGAAAAAAACTTTTAAAAAATGAGCCCAAAATTTTATTAACTATCGTATATATATTTACCCTCAATTATGTACGACTGACTCAAGCCTAACGCTAAGGGACATCACTATGCTTTTTTAAAGATTGAAAATATAGACTTAAAAATCATAATCCTGTTGGTTTCCAGATTAACATTAGCCAAACAACGCACGAACCTATGACGTCAGCATTTGTGTTGTAAACAGTGCTGACTGACTCGAAGAGTTATTTTTGGTGCAGTAATTTGGTGTGCTGCTTTCTAAAGGTAGTTAAAAAATGGGGTGGTGATTAGGACAGTAAAAAAATATTATATAAATACTTTGTGTACATTTCAGGAATATTTCGTATTTATTGTACAAAGGTAGGATAAGTTACTTGGGCCTTTGACAACTAACACAAATTGGGCGCCGTAGGCGTCCTACAACCCCTATTATAAAATACTTTGTGTACGTTTAAGGAAATTTAATATTACGTATCTATCATACAAGGACAAGTTAGTTGGGCTTTTGAAAAAAGTGGGCGTCTTAGGCGCCCTAAAAAGGGGGTGCCGCAGGCGCCACGGCACAACCTAGTTTTAAAGAAAACTCCATAAAGTAGATACTTTAAAAAAACAATGTTCTTCGTTTGGTATTTCAAATGCATAATTTATTTTTGTCAGTTGTTAATTATACCTTTAACTGTTTTTAGCCCTTTACAATTTAAGTATCATTTCATTATGATTATTATTCATTATTTTATTAAAGTAATGTTTCTATAATTATTCTAATTCTATTGTATACATGGGCGTCGCTAGGAATTTTTCCAGGGGGGGGGGCAAAAAAAACACCACTTTTTATTTTAACTGACAATGCCATACAGGTACAATTTTCAATTAAATTCAAGTTCACTATAAAATAAGGGTCGAAAAAGCCTTAGAAATTAATAAGACTTAAAAATTAGTGCTGTAATAGCTAAAATACAACATTTATTAATCCATTTAATAAATTAAAAACTTTAGTTCTCACGAGAGAATTGAATTTTGCTGTGAAATAATATACGTGTAGAAACTGCAGGATTACCAAGGATGGACATCAGACATTTTTTTACAGGCTAACAAAAAATCGAAAAGTAGACCAATTGCGGGATTCCGAAATGCCGGTATTAGAAGATTTTGGGGCGCCTGCAGCATCTGACTTATCATTGGCATTGAGGACAACAGTACACGTTCAACAGCCATACACAACTGAAGCAACTGTTCCTAATTTGATTGTCGCCGACACTTATTCATTTCTTAAATTTGATATTGGAAGGTATGTCTGGACATACGACCTTTCAAATAAGTTGAAATTGCAGCTGATTCGTGATTGTTGGACCCTTGATAAAAATTATGATTTGAGAGCTGACAGTGAGGGAAACAGAGTTTTTAGTTTTAGATATGCATGGTTATCAGACTATTCACCGTGGCTTGTATACTCGCAAATGTTAATAGGTGCCTTTTGCAAATATTGCGTGTTGTTTATGCAAAAAGTAATTCTATGAGTTCAGTGGGTATTTGTCATCAAACCTTGTACAAAATATAAAGATTTCAATGAAGATGCACGTAGCAACCTGCAAAGCACATTATTGCACAAAGGCTCTCATGATGATGCAAGCAATTTTATTTGCTTTATTGGAAGCCAAAGCAGTTTCTATAGATGAGCAGTTGGACTCATCATTTAGAATACAAATTTAAGAAAATCGAAACAAACTGGGTCCGATCATTTCTACAATCCTCTTTTGCTGCATTCATGTTTTAGCACTTCGTGGAACAGAATCAAATTCTGGTAATTTGTATGAACTGTTAGAGTTTCGTGTTGAATCTGGAGATGAAGTTCTTGGAAATCGTTTGTCAATTGGTTCGTGTAGTGCTGAGTATGGTTCATCGACAAAACGCCCCGGACAAAACGGCCCCGACAATTAGGCTCCGACATAACAATATATTCGTATTTTTACTCAACTATTCAGTGTCAGGTTTAGCTAACAATAAACAAAAATAATAACACCACAAAAGTGAATTTATTAGCCTTTAAGCGAAATGGTTCCAATAACAGTTGTTTGTTGACAAGAAAAATATAATAACATCACAAGAAATAATTTTACAATTTTACCACTTTTTTAAGGGTGAAAAATTTGACGAAAGCTTATTAATAAAAAAAAATATTTAAAAGGGTTTTTGTAAAAAAATGTTAACAATTTGTCTGGGGCCGTTTTTGACCGGGGCCGTTATGTCGGGGCCATTTTGTCTGGGGCCGTTTTGACGGGTAACCGCTGAGTGTATCTCGGCAACTACGCAAAACGCTAAAATCGAAATGTGTGGGTCTCTCTTGCGTGAAGACATTGTTCGTGAAGCAAATAATTCAGTTGCATTTTATATACTTGCTGACGAGACAAATGACATTTCGGGAGGCATTGAGCAGATGTCACTTGGTTTTAGATTTGTCAAAGAACAAAATTGGAAAATGATGGTCACAGAAAGATTCCTGGGATATATTACAATTGTCAATAGAACAGCTGAAGGTTTAGCCAACACCATCATTACTAATTCATTAGAATTTTGATTAAATATGACAATGCTTGTTGGTCAAGGATACTACGGATGTTCTACAATAGCAGGTAAAGAAGGAGGAGTCCAAGCAATAATTCGAAAAAATACCCAAAGCAGCATTTTTACATTGCAGTTCACATAAACTAAATCTTGTTGTGAACGATTTAAATAATGTGATGTTGTAGTAAACACAATAGGAACAATTAAGTCAATTATAGTGTTTTTCCGAGAAAGTAATCAGGAAAGAAAACTTATTCTAAATGTTCCTTTGCTATGTGAAATTATATTTCATTTACAAATATATTTTTTTTAGATTGTAGATGTTGGTTTTTAAATTTTAATAACCTATTTTTTTAATGAAAAGTTTAAGAACGATGATTTTCAACTAAAGTTCACACATGAAAAAAGATAACAAATAAAAAAGTTTTTAATGCCTGCAATTTCATTCAAAACTTGCGATTCTCATAATATTTAACATCTCAATGGTTTTATATATGTTATAAATGTTATATATGTTCTAAATGTTATATATGTTATAAATGTTCTTTACGTTATTAATGTTATAAATGTTATATATGTTATAAATGTTATATATGTTATACTAGTGTATCACCCGTCAAAAATGACGGAAGATTTCAAAATAAATGCACATCAGATTAAAAAATAACGTAATACAGAACTTTCATTTATTATTTTTATTTTTATTATATTCATTTATTTCCATATTGAACAATTTTATGCGGACGTTCGAAAAGAGTTCTTTTTTGGTGCAGTAATTTGGTGCGCTGCTTTCTAAAATTAATACATCATATAGAATGGGACTGCAATAAAGCTTGTGTATAAAATACAAAATACACAAACAAATTGTGCAAAAATTTATTGTTTTCATTGCACAATTTGTTTGTGTATTTTGTATTTTTTTTTCTAAAATTAGTAGCGTCACGGACAGACAGACATGCATGACAGACAGACGTGACAGAGATTGCAAATTATGTATATTGACTAATTATTGATGATATGTTATATATATTTTATATATGTTATATATATGTTATATATGTTATATATATTTTATATATGTTATATATATGTTATATATATGTTATATATATGTTATATATATGTTATATATATGTTATATATATGTTATATATATGTTATATATATGTTATATATGATGTGTCGAGTTAATCATCCTAAATGTTTGTGTCAATAAAAAATATTTATTTAAGTTGATGCATGAACTTGATCTAATTTGAGATGAAATGGTTAAAGTTTGAATGTATTATTCTAATCACACAACTCGTTTGTGTGTCTTGTAGTTTATTTTGATGCATAAAAGGTTTGACGTCACATATCATGTTTTACTCACGCCACCTTTCATTACCTGTCTCTTTCTAAGCCCCCCCCCACACACACATACACCTTTTCTCGGTGGATTGTGTTGTATTTTATGAGGTCCAGTTATCTGGTGTACTTTTTTGTGTGTGTCTTCTTTTACACCACCAACAACAACCCAAAAACATTGTACGTTGTTGTGGTGAGGGCTCCGGTCATGAAATTATGGTCACCGTGACCAGCCTACACATACGGTCACACTTACGGCTGCACTGAGGTCAACGCTACGTCCAGGCTCCATCTTCAGCTGGACAATCACTTTCAGCTCAGTAGCCCAGGTGCTACACAAACATATGTACAGCAGGTATGAATTATACGTCGCCAACAGCCACTTGGCATAAATGTCTATTCATATCATAATCATATTTATAAAATCACCTGTAACAACTGTAAGGTCATGAGCCACCTCTCCATTGGGTATAACAACTGTAAGGTCATTAGCCTCCTCTTCATTGGGTATAACAACTGTAAGGTCATTAGCCACCTCTACATTGGGTGTAACAACTGTAAGGTCATGAGCCTCCTCTCCATTGGTTATAACAACTGTAAGGTCATTAGCAACCTCTCCATTAGGTATAACAACTGTAAGGTCATTAGCCACATCTCCATTAGGTATAACAACTGTAAGGTCATTAGCCACCTCTACATTGGGTGTAACAACTGTAAGGTCATGAGCCTCCTCTCCATTGGTTATAACAACTGTAAGGTCATGAGCCACCTCTCCATTGGGTATAACAACTCTAAGGTCATTAGCAACCTCTCCATTAGGTATAACAACTGTAAGGTCATTAGCCACATCTCCATTAGGTATAACAACTGTAAGGTCATTAGCCACCTCTCCATTGGGTATAACAACTGTAAGGTCATTAGCCACCTCTCCATTGGGTGTAACAACTGTAAGGTCATGAGCCACCTCTCCATTGGGTATAACAACTCTAAGGTCATTAGCCACCTCTCCATTGGGTATAGCAACTGTAAGGTCATTAGCCACCTCTCCATTGGGTATAGCAACTGTAAGGTCATTAGCAACCTCTCCATTGGGTATAACAACTGTAAGGTCATTAGCCACCTCTCCATTGGGTATAACAACTGTAAGGTCATTAGCCACCTCTCTATTGGGCCTAACAACTGTAAGGTCATGAGCCACCTCTCCATTGGGTATAACAACTGTAAGGTCATTAGCCACCTCTCCATTGGGTATAACAACTGTAAGGTCATGAGCAACCTCTCCATTGGGTATAACAACTCTAAGGTCATTAGCCACCTCTTCATTGGGTATAACAACTGTAAGGTCATTAGCCACCTCTCCATTGGGTGTAACAACTGTAAGGTCATGAGCCACCTCTCCATTGGGTATAACAACTCTAAGGTCATTAGCAACCTCTCCATTGGGTATAACAACTGTAAGGTCACGAGCCACCTCTCCATTGGGTATAACAACTGTAAGGTCATTAGCCACCTCTTTAATGGGTATAACAACTGTAAGGTCATGAGCCACCTCTCCATTGGGTATAGCAACTGTAAGGTCATGAGCCACCTGTCCATTGGGTATAACAACTGTAAGGTCACGAGCCACCTCTCCATTGGGTATAGCAACTGTAAGGTCATTAGCCACCTCTTTATTGGGCCTAACAACTGTAAGCTCATTAGCCACCTCTCCATTGGGTATAACAACTGTAAGGTCATGAGCCACCTCTCCATTAGGTATAACAACTGTAAGGTCATGAGCCACCTCTCCATTGGGTATAACAACTATAAGGTCATTAGCCACCTCTCCATTGGGTGTAACAACTGTAAGGTCACGAGCCACCTCTCCATTGGGTATAGCAACTGTAAGGTCATTAGCCACCTCTTTATTGGGTCTAACAACTGTAAGCTCATTAGCCACCTCTCCATTGGGTATAACAACTGTAAGGTCATGAGCCACATCTCCATTGGGTATAACAACTGTAAGGTCATTAGCCACCTCTCCATTGGGTATAACAACTGTAAGGTCACGAGCCACCTCTCCATTGGGTATAACAACTGTAAGGTCATGAGCCACCTCTCCATTGGGTATTTGACCCTATCGGGCATCTCTAGGACTCAAAACGTCTGTCACCACCCACGCTCTTTCCTTTACCCCCCACCCCCACACACACTCACACATATGGTCTTGTGGTCGAGGTTAAATTTTGATTCTCCTTCTTCGCCGCAACCTGTTTCAGCTTACAATATTTTTTTTAAAAATAATAATTAAAAACTATGTAACGTCACAAATTTATTTAATCCATTTAATTTTCTGCATAATCTCCAGCGATGTATCGCCATTGTTGAGCCTCCTTTCAAGTAAACACCCAGGCACGTCGACATCTCGATCTGTGACTTGAATTAAAATAAAATGATTTTTTTTTAACAAGCCGCAAACCATTGGAGACAACAGATGACAGGCTCTCTCCAACCTGTGTTACCGCACGACAGTGTGTGTGTGTGTGTGTGTGTGTGTGTGTGTGTGTGTGTGTGTGTGTGTTAGTCTCCATATCCAATCTCCATCTTGTCAAAATATTTTTTTTGAATTAAAAAAAATAAATTAAAAAACGAAGCAAAACAAAACAAATAACAACAGCCGACAGAGTCACCACTTCACGGGTTTGATTCATACACAAATGTAAAAAAAGTTTAAATGCTCTGTGTTATTGACGAAACAAACCCACCATTTGATAGAAGACAACGGGGAAAATTATTTTTCTTTAATTTTTTCAAAAAATATTGGAAGCGGTTATTACCATGTCTATTTGCGTCCAGCCAGTCCTAAACCCCCTCCATGGTCGGTGCGGCCCTATGTCGCCAAGGCCGCCTCATTTTTTTTGTTTGCTTCTCATGCTAATTGACCCTTTCAAAAGGCCCTTTCTTTTGATGTCACTCGTTGTGCTACCCACCAACCCGCTCCTGACTTAACCTAGATTGTTGATACGTATCATTAGCTTAAAGAAAAAAGAACACACAATGTATGTATCATTAAGTAAAAAGAACATTAATCTAGTCGTACAATAGGTTACAAAATGAGACCACAAAAAATTCAAAGAAATTATACCTCATTCTCTCTTTGCCTTTGATTGAGCTTGAATAGAATATCATCGCTGAATGGCCTCCCTTGTGGCGCTACAATAAATGTGCGTCACATCTGGGGAGACGGGCTGGGCGGGGGTAGGAACCCAGCGGGAACAACAACACGTTAATAATATCCATGAGGACCCATTGCGGACCTTTACCTGGGTGTACTGTTAGAAGGTCACTTGCTTTGATAAAGTGACCCTACAAAGTTAAAATTACGTGAGCTTTCAAGGTGCAATTAGGTCAACGAAAGTGAATACGATTAAAAAGAATAAATAGATCAATTGAGTGCAGCCGTACACTTATCAATCTAATTTTTTTTAAAATAATCCGCCCCATTTCCCCCTACCACTCATACAAACACACATACAAACGCATTTACATACTCACATACTAACACTCTTGCAACATATAAAATATTGTCTCGCTATTACCTTTTTTTAAATAAAAATTTTGTGACAAGAATACCACTATCCTTTATCATTGTTATTTAATATATAACATATTTAGAATAAATTATGAATATATATCACAGACAAGTGAATATTTTACTTCGTCACTTTATTTCACTTTAAATTATTATTATGACTTTTTAAGAATGTATGTTCGTGGGAGAAGGTGAAATATATAATAAACTAGTGTATTACCCGTCAAAAAGGACGGAAGTTTTCAGCTGAAATCTATTTATTTTGAAAAAATGCACTTTTTTTAGGGCGCCTACGGCGCCCAGCTTTTTCAAAAGCCCAACTAACTTGTCCTTGTTTGATAAATACGAAATATTAAACTTTCTGAAATGTACACAAAGTATTTTAAATTAGGGGTTGTAGGGCGCCCATCATCAAATCCTCTTTTTACATTGTTCCTTTTCCCAAAATTAGAATATCAGCTAAAATCAAAGACGTCATATAATATTTTTTACAGCGCATCTTTAATTTGCACACCTTGTATTAAATATAAGATCAAACAATGACGTCTTATAATACATTACATCCATACATACATACAGACAACGAGAATTATATATATCAACATACATAATTTCCGTAATGGATGTAATGCTTCTTGGATGTAATGTTGATTTGTTCAATAGTGCGCACCAAAAATTACTGCACCAAAGATAACTCTTTTCGAACGTTCCGCATAAAATTGTTCAATATGATAATAAATGAATCAAATAAAAAAAAATTTAAAAAAATGAAAGTTCTGTATTACGTTATTTTCTAATCTGATGTGTATTTATTTTTGAAAACTTCCGTCATTTTTTGATGGGTGATACGCTAGTTGATAAAATAATAGTCCAAGTCACTGGCTCACTGGATAGATGTGGAACGCTGAGGAACAATGTACAACAGTCTATAGCAGTTTAAAAAATCGTGTGGTGTAAAAAAAAATAATTATATGAAGTCATTGTTTGATTTTATATTTAATACAAGGTGTGCATCAAAAGGTGTGGAAATTAATTACAAATTAAAGACGCGCTGTAAAAAAATATATATGACGTCATTCTTTTAGCTTATATCTTAATTTTGGAAAAGGGGACGATGTAAAAATAGGATTTGAGGATTTATAATTATAAAATACTTTGTGTACATTTCAGGAAGTTTAATATTTCGTGTTTATCAAACAAGGATACGTTACTTGGGGTTTTGACCCAAAAAAAAAGTGTGCGCCGTAGGCCGTATTATATATTGATCAATTTTTTCTCTTCAAATTCACGTTGACAAGGTTGAGCAACCTTAATCCACAAGCAACATCAAATTTAGGGGGGGGGGCGATGTATGTGATTCGATATTCCCCCAAATGAAGAAATCGATTTTTTTTAAAAAAATCCAAAAGGTTAAAGTGAGAAAATATCCCATCTGATTTTTTGCCCGTTATTCAAATGTTCAACCGAACAATTTACCATTTCTACCCAGCATTCTCTTGGGTTTTATTGGAGTGACGGCAGGTACGTTGTAATGGCCCGGAAAGTTTACTCGCTTGGAGTTAGAGCCCTTTGATTCACACAACACCTCCCCTCCCCCCCCCGGGCGCCGACTTGGTAATGGTACCGTTAAGTTTGCAGACTGTGCACACGCCATATTGCGCACCGCGACTTCTGCTACTAATAGGTCATCATAAATACCGCAAAATAAAAAAATAAAAATCAGACATGATGATGAAAACTGTAGACGTCTTGATGCTGATAAGCCTTGTTTATATTTAGACACGCTTGTTTTCAAGATGATGTGGACAGAATTTGAAATTTATTCTTGACATGTCCGAACTGTTCTTTAATGATATTCATTCAGAGTGAGTGTAAATCGAACTTTAAAAAAATAATGATATAAAATAACTACGATACATAATTTTTTTTTAAATGTCGGTGTATCAATGGTTCTAATTCCAGTACGAAAACGGCGCACACCTCTAAAACTCTAGGGTCAATCAGCCGAAAATAGTTTTAGAAACTTCCTTCCACAAACTTTGTAAATACTCTCGAATCCTTTATTGCAACGCATTCGGAGAACCACGAAGCTAACTTTACTCTTCTGTATAGAAAGAACGTCTGTAACAGATAAGATAAGATTACTAATGTACACAGTAACTCATCTTTAGAGGTATTCATTTCCCAGCTCTGTCGCCTCTACACCCTACAGCAGTCGCAATAACTAATGTCATCTATTTCTTATGACACCTGATCTATTTTTAAAATTCTTTTTTTGTTTTAAAAAAATCTAATTTGGTTTTTAAATTTCTTTTTATTTAATTTTTTTTTCAATTTAACTTAAATCAGCTATTTCGCACATTTACTTAAAATGACTTAGTAAAATCCGCTCTTTGTCCTGAATCAAAGGTAAAAGGGGGAAAAAGGTGGGGGGGGGGTGAGAGAGCGCATTCCAAGTGTAAAAAATGTACACCACCGGTGACGTCACGCTGCACGCGACGGTGCACATCTGTAAGGGCCAGCCAATTAGATGTGAAAGCCTCGTTTTGTAAGCGTGTCTGTCTGAATGTCTCGCTCTGGCCTCGCGCTCCGACAACCCCATGAATAGACTCGCCCCCACGCGCGCGCCTTGAGTAGAGCAGAAGAAAGCTCCGCGCATAACGGTAAACTAGGCGTTGGTGGGTGGGTGGGTGGCTGGCTGGGGGAGGGGGTGAAAGAGGCGGAGATTGTGGATAAAGGAGGGTCGATTGTAGATCTCGTCCTTAATACCGCCACTCGAGAGGTTAGTCTGTCGCTTTAAAAAAAAATCCTTACTTTCATTTTAACTTTAGGAAGAGGGACATTAAAAAAAGTATAACACAGACGAGCCCCCCCCACCCTCACACACTTGATGGTTTCTCTTTTGTTGCTAAGTGGGAAACGAAACTTTGGGGTTAGGGTAGAGGCGTAAGGCTGTGAAAAAGAGCTGCGCTTTCTTTCGGCTTTGGGGATGCCGAAGAGGGAAATACTGAGTGAGAGAAAGTTAGAGAGGCAGGGAGAAAGAGAGAGAGAGGGAGAGAAGGAGATAAAGAAGGAGTTGGGTAATGGCCCATTGATGCATAGACTAAGACACAGAGACACACATACATGCAGCGAGAGATAATGATGGGGACATATGAGAGCGAGAGACGGACATGGGGGGGGAAGAGAGGGGGTGCAAGGGGTATAAAGAAACATGCAGTTGGGATCCTCGAGGAGAAGGAACACAAATAAATTAAAAGGTGTGCTCTCTTTCTTTGAATTGCTGACATTGTCATTTCCTTTCAGGGCCGGCAACTCCACATAACAATGGTCGCGTGGATTAGCGCTTTGTAGTGCAGCGCCCCGGTTGTCTCCGCTTGTTTCGTCGTCGTCTCAATGCGCGCGCATCGAGGGGGTCTGAACAAAATCATAAGGCGCGTGCCTTTGCGTCGACGAGGGAAAAAGGGGGAGGAGGGAGTGATGTATTTTCAGAGCGGGAATGAGCCGTAATGGCAACTGCATAAAAATATATTAACAAAACAAAAAACTTTAATACGTTAAATGTTCTGATAATGTTGTGTGTTTTTTAATGCGCGTTGGTTGGTCTGTTGGCAACATTTTATATCTGCCAGACAAATTGGTTGGAAGACAACATTAGCCGTGTCAAATGTGGAATTGTGTTCGCTTTTCTTTCGGCTTATCCTATTTTAACAAATCGGAATAAATTTGTATTTATTTTTTTCAAAGGGATTATTTTCTCATTATAGACGGGATGAAACAAAGCATTATTCCGTTGCTAGTTTTGGTAAAGGGAGCGAAACGCCGAAGATCATAGACCAGAAGATCATAGACCAGAAGATCATAGACCAGAAGATCATAGAGGCAGCAGTTTGTGAAGGATGACGAATGTATGTAGGCATCAAGGACGGCCATTGTTCTACCTTGAAAAGAGGTGCCTCATTTTGGAAAGCCTGCGCTGGTTTTATCCCCTCGACAACTCCCGGGGGGCACTACGCCACTGCCATATAAGATTAAAAGTTAACAAACTCTGACGCGCTTCGATAGTTCAAACAAGACCTGATCAGCGGCGTGTAAGTAGTTGGAAAAAGCCGGGGGTGAGCCGACCTATTTTTTTCCTGGATACAAAAAAAAATAATTAATAATAATAATTAAAAAATTATAGCTTGTTGATAGGACTAGAAAATAACAGATCTTAAGCACCCCCCCCCCGGTCGAAACACCATTTCGTTACGCACATTGACAGGATACAATATTCATAGTCATAGAAATCATACAGAGGCGCGGTGATCGAGCGGCAGAGCGCTCGGCTGTCGCACAGAGAGTCAAGGGTTCGAGTCTCGGTCTTGCTCCCGAGGCTAAAAGGGCATCCCCGAGTCCACCCAGATCCGAATGGGTACCTGACATCAGTTGGGGAAGCAAAGGTGGCTGGGCGTTGTGCTAGCCACACAACCCCCTCGTACGCCGTGGCTATAGAAACTTGTGAACGCTGCCACACTTGACCCTCAGGCCAGCATGGACAGGAAAGGGAACTTAACTAGAAATAATACAGAAATGCATCTTTCCTCATTTCTCAAACAATTTTAAACGACTAACACCAGTTAATTTATAATTTCTTTTAAACCCTACAATGGCTCAAGAAATCTGTATTTTCTTCTCCGTGTTTGAATTAAAGTAATCATCTTATCTTTTCATTGAATGAATGAAATATCCATTTATATATTTTTTTTAAAAATTAAATCGAAATTTTAACTGTAATAGTCTAAAACCCAAAAGTAGGTAAACTGAAGACAACACTCATTAGTTATCGAACTGAAACCTGCAGACGCCCCCAATGAACCAAAGCCAAACTCAAGTTATTAGCGGGTCCGGAAAGAAGCCTGGCCAGCAGCCAAACTGACCCATGGCTAGCTGCTAAAACTGACCCCTGCTAACAACCGAAAGGAACCGAACCTCTCTCTGATCAAGACCTGTAGAGTCGAATCGTTTCTAAAGGTAACTGTGTTGCCTTCTAACTTTTCGTTCCTCGCCGAGATGAGAATCAAATTCAGAGACAAGACGCTATGGTTTAGAACCCCTTTTTTAACAACACATTTTTATATTTGACTTGAGCCTTCGGAGAACCACGAAGCTAACTTTACTCTTCTGTAGAGAAAGAACGTCTGTAACAGATAAGATAGGATTACTAAAGACATCATCCAAAAATTGATAGATGAAATTTCACACGAGGCTCGGCCAGTCCTATTTAACAGCTCCTTTTTTCTTTAATGACCCCCATTAAATAAATCCGTGTGACCGATATTGGATTACCTGGACACTGGTCGATTGTCACTGTCCCGGGTTTAGCCTGGGCGTGAATGCTCGTAAATACCTGTGGGGTAAGGCCGGTGCCGCCGTTTATTTGGGTTAAACGGGGGAAGAAAGGAGGAGAGATGGTCAGGGAACATAATTCATGAATAATGTAGGATCTTGGAAAGGAAACCTAGACTCAAAGGCCAAACACATAAACGCTGCATTTAAAAAAAAAGGTATTATAATTTTTAAAACATTATTTTTTAATTTATTTGTGGGTAAAGTCGCAAAGTGTACGCGACCTTTATGTAAACCAGGGGCGTTGCTAAGGGGCGTGTCGTCGAAAGGCGGTTAACTCTTGTCCCCCCGCGTTAAAAAAACATTCTTTAAAAAATACAACTTTGCAGTTATACACGAGGGACACCCTTGAATATGAAAGGGCAAAGAGGTCAAAGGGAAGCACTTTCCCTGTTTTACATTTTGTCCAATAAAATAAGTCGCACACATACGCACAAATATGTTGTTTAATCCCTTAAAAATCTAGTTTCTTGAAACAAAAGTGTCAGATGTAAACACTCGCTTTTGGTCTCCTTAGTTGCCGTACGAATTTCAACACTGCGCCAAACATGGTGAAACACGATACTACAGTGTATGTATCTCCAATATTCAGACAACTACAATATATGTATCTCCAACATTCAGACAAATACAATATATGTATCTCCAACATTCAGACAACTACAATATATGTATCTCCAACATTCAGACAACTACAATATATGTATCTCCAACATTCAGACAACTACAATATATGTATCTCCAACATTCAGACAACTACAATATATGTATCTCCAACATTCAGACAACTACAATATATGTATCTCCAACATTCAGACAACTACAATATATATGTTTCTCCAACATTCAGACAACTATTTCCACGCTCGAATTCCAGACGGGAAAAAACGAGAATTTAATATGCATTTGTTCTTGCATACGGTATAATTAAAGTTTTTTTTCCCCCTTATGTCTATCTTAGGGGTGTATTAAATTATTTTTATGTTCTCTTTCTAGGTTAGAATTAATTGCCTTATGTATTATTATTAATTTGCTCTTAATTCTTCTATCCTCTCGCTACTCTTTTTGAATTTGTTCTAATTTATCTTTGTTTTGTTTTGTTTTTGGTTGACGAGTCACATACAGAAGATTCTATTACAAGTCTCACCAAAGTGGGGGTAGCATTATAGTTTATTCTTATAACATCTGTAAAAGTTTCTCTTCATGAAGTCTAAAGTTTTGTTTGATTTTGTAATTACTGTATTCATCTTTATTGACATGGGATTCCCTGACATGTCTCATTTATTATTACTCCTAAGTATTTTGCATCTTTAGTTTGGATTAATAAAATAGTTTGCACTTATTTGTTCTTTTTCTTTGTTACTCTTAACAGTTGTCACTTTTAACAGTTGTCACTTTTAACAGTTGTCACTTTTAACAGTTGTCACTTTTAACAGTTGTCACTTTTAACAGTTGTCACTTTTAACAGTTGTCACTTTTAACAGTTGTCACTTTTAACAGTTGTCACTTTTAACAGTTGTCACTTTTAACAGTTGTCACTTTTAACAGTTGTCACTTTTAACAGTTTTCACTTTTAACAGTTGTCACTTTTAACAGTTGTCACTTTTAACAGTTGTCACTTTTCTGTCTTGGTGGAAAGACATACTCCAAATAGTTTCCCATTTTATTAAGTCAAGTATAAGGTCTTTTTGTCAAGTTTTGCTATCTTTATCTTATTTAATTGTTCTTTAGATTATACGAATATTTATATGTAATAGATACGACCCGTGGCGTAGCATACTCCGCAGAATTGCTCATAGATAGTGCAAAGAAAGGGGGATAGAACGGACACAAACTACAGCACTAAGAAATCAGAGCAACGCGAAGAAACGTTGGGGAAGGGGGGGTCATTGCTGACGTATTGAAGGTCTCGAGGCATGCGCACTGCGGTTAGCTACATTACCCCCACCCTGCACCAACCTAGCTTGCCAACCATAAACTGTGATTGGCCGACCCTAGCGAGGGTCAGCTATGTTCGCAAAAAAGGGGGAAAAGAACTGGCACAAACAAATATTTTTACAAATCAAAAAAATATTTTTTTTCCGATGAAGCTTGAACCCAGTACCTTCCGCATGTAGCCCGGACGTGATAACCCCTACACTTCGAACCTCATGTTAATCTGTGAAGGAACAACGCAAGTGAACGCTAGAAGCATTGTTGGTCTCGAGACATGCCCACCCCCCACTTTTGAACCCACTTCGCTTGATTGGTCTACCCCAGCGAGGGTCATTCGTCATGCTTATTTTCACACTACTCGTTCGTGATTTTGTTTTGGTGAATTATTTAGGAAGCCTACGGCGCCCACTTTTTCAAAAGCCCAAGTAACTTATCTTTGTATTATACATACGAAATATTCCTGAAATGTACACAAAGTATTTTATAATTAACAATCCTCAAATCGTTCCCTTTTCCAAAATTAAAATATGAGCTAAAACAATGACGTCATATAATATCTTTTTATGGCGCGAAATTTTAGAAAGCAGCGCACCAAATTACTGCACCAAAAAATAAATCTTTTCGAAATAATAAAAAAATATAATAATCCCATTTCTTCCTTCAAGAGTAATTTTTTTTTAATGTCTTTAAAAGTTATTTTTACTTTTATATTATTTTTCTCTCCAAAAGTGTACAGGTCCTTAAAATAAAGGAAGAGAAAAAACTCCGCTTGATGTTTGTTTTGTTTGTTTACCTTTTGTTTGAGCACGTGCAGGGTGTTGGTGTATGGGGGTGTATGGAGCTGGGGGGGGTTAAAGTTTGTTTCAATATTCTACTCACTTCCTGGATTGATGGACAGGTCAGCCACCCTCGCGTGTGCTCTACTGTTATCTCTGCCGTTAGAAGTCCACCACCCCAACAGCACGAGAGAGAAGGTGCGCACGCACGCCAGATGTCTTTGTGGTGGGACTTTTTTAAACTGAGCTGAAAACGAATTATTGAGACCTGCCTTTAGAGGAAATCAAATCCTGTGTGCGTGGACATATAACCAAGGTCGCATCTAGATATAATTTATATATATTATTAGTATTACTAGCGTAAAAAATGACGGAAGTTTTCAAAATAAATACACATCAGATTAAAAAATAACGTAATACAGAACTTTCATTTGTTTTATTTATTTTTATTTGATCCATTTATTATCATATTGAACAATTTTATGCGGCACGTTAGAAAAGAGTTATTTTTGGTGCAGTAATTTGGTGCCCTGCTTTCTTAAATTAGTAGCGGGTTACATCCACACATACATACATACAGACGACGGGACTTATGTATATGATGATGATGACTAGGTTGTGCTGCGGCGCCGTGGCGCCTGCGGCGCCCAATTTTTTTCAAAAGCCCAGCTAACTTGTCCTTGTATGATAAATACGTAATATTAAACTTCCTTAAATGTACACAAAGTATAAATAATATAATAGTCCAAGTCACTGGCTGGCTGGATGTGGAACGCTGAGGAACGATGTACAACAGTCTATAGCAGTTGAAAAATCATGTGATGATTAGCACTGTAAATTTTTGTTTATGATGTCATTGTTTGATCTTATATTTAATACAAGGCGCGCAAAAAGGTGTGCAAAATATTTATCAATTAAAGACGTGCTGTAAAAAAATATTATATGACGTCATTGCTTTAGCTTATATCTTAATTTGGAAAAGGGAACGATGTAAAAATAGGATTTGATGATTTATAATACTTTGTGTACATTTCAGGAAGTTTAATATTTCGTATTTATCAAACAAGGATAATTTACTTGGGGTTTTGACCAAAAAAATGTGGGCGCCGTAGGCGCCCTAAAGCCGGTGTGGGCGCCTTAGGCGCCCTAAAGCCCCTAGTTTTATAATAGGGGTTGTAGGGCGCCTACGGCGCCCACTTTTTTCCGTTAAAAGCCCAAGTAACTTATCCTGATATGATAAATACGAAGTATTCCTGAAATGTACACAAAGTATTTATACAATATTTTTTTACAGTGCTAATCACCACACGATTTTTAAAACTAATTTTTGAAAGCAGCGCACCAAATTACTGCACCAAAAAATAAGGTTTGTGCGTTGTTTGGTATATGTTAATCTGAAAACCAAAATGATTATGATTTTTAAGTCTATATTTTCAATTTTTAAAAAAGCAGAGTGATGTCCCTTAGCGTTAGGCCAAAGTGAGTCAGTCATACATAATTGAGGGTAAATATATATATATGAACTGAACAATTTTATGCGGAACGTTCGAAAAGAGTTATATTTGGTGCAGTAATTTTTGGTGCGCACTATTGAACCAATCAGCATTACATCCTAAAAGCATTACATCCATTACGGGAATTATGTATGTTGATGTTTTTGATGATATTATATTATATCATTATATGCAAACATTATTTCATTCATATTTAAGAGAGAAAAAATTGTATCAAGGATATATTACAAAACATTTAAATATGATTCATGGGGGGGGGGCTAATGTATTAAACATCATTTTCATATTTTATATAATAAAATGAAATTGAATTAGATTTAGCCATTTCTTTTACTAGCTCCGTATCTAGTAATTTCGTGCAAGTTTGAAATATAATCTTTTAAGCACTGCGCCCGTCAATAATTAAAGGTTTCTTTTAAACAAAAATCTTTCTTTTTTTTAAAAAAAAATGAGCGTCTCTCCTCCACCGTTTGACCAACTCTGTAATTAGGTCAGTCCACCAAACTTCGTCCGCACGCTCCCCATCGCCGTCCTAAATAAACAACTGCCCGTTCAGCCTACGGACAGGAAACAGTGGTCAGTGTAGGACACCAGTTCCACAAACTCGGACACCGTGGTCACAATTTAGATCCGTTTGACCCCGGCGTTTGGGGGGCGGCTTGGTCGTAAAGACCATTGTTGTTGCCGGCCCCGCGCCCCCCCCCCTCGAGTCCACCGCAACGAGATGTGACCACAATACCCGGGAAACAATTATTGTTTACAATTCATTTGGGTCACTTTTTTTTTAATGGCATAGGACGAATCAACAAACCAAATGTTTGAAGAGTTCTCTAACTGGCACGCTGAATGGTATACAATTGTAGGAAATTATGTATGAAAAAATAGTTTTTAAGTTGGAGAAACAAACAATGAATCAATGAAGTTTTAATATCAGTAAAAATCTTTTACAATTATTTTGAAATCAAAACATAAATAAATTTTATATAATCAACCATACTTTTTCACACCTGCTCCAATTCAAAGGTTTGATAATTGATTTTATTATTTTAACCCTGATATGATTAATGTTTTAGCCATGGTCCGATTCCTGATTAGTCACGTGGTCAGACCCCTGGTTTGATATATTTATTTAAAAAAATGATTAGATCTCTGGATTGTCACGTGATAAGATCATTGGTCTGGTACCTGCTTCATCACGTGATCAATATCCTGGTTTGCTGCATGGTTAGATCCCTTGTTAGATCCTCGGTTAGCTATAAGGTGGTTAGATCTGTGGTTAACTACGTGGTTAGATCTGTGGTTAACTACGTGGTTAGATCTGTGGTTAACTACGTGGTTAGATCTGTGGTTAACTACGTGGTTAGATTTCTGGTTAACTACGTGGTTAGATCTCTGGTTAACTACGTGGTTAGATCTCTGGTTAACTACGTGGTTAGATCTCTGGTTAACTACGTGGTTAGATCTCTAGTTAACTACGTGGTTAGATCTCTAGTTAACTACGTGGTTAGATCTCTGGTTAACTACGTGGTTAGATCTCTGGTTAACTACGTGGTTAGATCTCTGGTTAACTACGTGGTTAGATCTATGGTTAACTACGTGGTTAGATCTGTGGTTAACTACGTGGTTAGATCTATGGTTAACTACGTGGTTAGATCTCTGGTTAACTACGTGGTTAGATCTATGGTTAACTACGTGGTTAGATCTCTGGTTAATTACGTGGTTAGATCTATGGTTAACTACGTGGTTAGATCTCTGGTTAACTACGTGGTTAGATCTCTGGTTATTTACGTGGTTAGATCTCTGGTTAACCACGTGGTTAGATCTC
Source organism: Ampullaceana balthica (assembly GCA_944989445.1). Taxonomy (NCBI): domain Eukaryota; kingdom Metazoa; phylum Mollusca; class Gastropoda; family Lymnaeidae; genus Ampullaceana; species Ampullaceana balthica. Next base: position 359,047 of record CALYLW010000830.1, read on the forward strand.
TAGTTAACTACGTGGTTAGATCTCTGGTTAACCACGTGGTTAGATCTCTGGTTAACTACGTGGTTAGATCTATGGTTAACTACGTGGTTATATCTCTGGTTAACTACGTGGTTAGATCTCTGGTTAACTACGTGGTTAGATCTTGGTTACTACGTGGTTAGATCTATGGTAACTACGTGGTTAGATCTCTGGTTAACTACGTGGTTAGATCTCTGGTTAACTACGTGGTTAGATCTCTGGTTAACTACGTGGTTAGATCTCTAGTTAACTACGTGGTTAGATCTCTGGTTAACCACGTGGTTAGATCTCCGGTTAACTACGTGGTTAGATCTCTGGTTAACTACGTGGTTAGATCTCCGGTTAACTACGTGGTTAGATCTCTAGTTAACTACGTGGTTAGATCTCTGGTTAACTACGTGGTTAGATCTCTGGTTAACTACGTGGTTAGATCTCTGGTTAACTACGTGGGTAGAGTTCTGGTAAGATACCATGTTAGCTTCGTTGTTAGATCCCTGGTTTAATTCCAATTCACACCGGTTTTGTTCTTGATTTGATCCTTGTTTGATGGCTTCATCTCAGGTTTCATCCCCGCTTGTCTACTGCTATTTATATTCACTTGGCTACTGGTATTTATATTCAGTCGGCTACTGCTATTTATATTCATTCGGCTACTGCTATTTATATTCATTCGGATACTGCTATTTATATTCATTCGGCTACTGCTATTTATATTCATTCGGCTACTGCTATTTATATTCATTTGGCTACTGCTATTTATATTCATTCGGCTACTGCTATTTATATTTATTTGGCTACTGCTATTTATATTCATTCGGCTACTGCTATTTATATTCATCTACTTGTGTCACAAATACACGACACACGGGAGTAGACTCTCCCGATACAAAACTATTTTCATCCTGTCTAATTATATTATCTATATAAGAATGAGTTTAATGTATTTGTAAAAGCATTGAGGAAAAAAAGGAACAATAAAAATTGAAAAGTTTGTTGATGATACTCAAGGGTTGAGTTTTGTGATGACTAAAGATGAATGGAAATCTTAATAAAAAATAAAATAATAATAAATATTTTTTTTTATAAAGTCAATTCGATTATTTCACCAATATCGACACATTTTTTCTCTATTAAAATATTTTTTAAAAATAATATATATATATATATTAAATTCATGATCCTCGTCAAAAGTCGTCTCAAAAATGTAGGCCCCCTTCAAATATGACGTCACAAAGCTTTGTCGTACCCCCCCCCCTCATATAAGCCGTTTTTCCTATTTGAAAATGAGCATGTTTCTAACCACTTTATTGTCATGTGAGTATGTATTTAGTGTAAGGCTGCACTCTAATATCGTTACACGCGCGAAGCCCATGTAAAACGTCATTTAATAAATTGTAAGCAGTCAAATATTTAAGTGGAACTTTCATGTTTAGTTGCGCGTGTTGATGTGACGTCACAGTTCTAAAACACCCCCTTCCCCCACGTCACACGTCGTCAGAAATGTGTGACCGCACTTTTAGTTGCGTGACGTCATTTATGGACGGCCCCTAAGCAGAAGGCAGCATTGCAGATGAACGTTGAGAATCGTGAAATAATCATATTTGTAATGGGTTAACGAAAAAGATTTAAGGATTTCCCCAATGACGGGAGATATGCCGACGTCACTCAAACGAAATAAATACAACACATCCATGGGGCACGCATTAACATCAAAGTAATCCCGAACCGTCATGACTGATAAGTCCAGAATATAGAGGATGGATTAGAGTCGAATCATAGAGCAGAAAACAACAACATCACTAATGAGAGTGACCACTGACCAGTCTGTCTGCCACACTCCAGCTAAGTGCATACACAGCTCAGTTTTAATAAAACGTTCCTGCGACCAAGGAACAAAATAACGGCCGGCCGTTTGTTCACGAGTTGACGTTTGGTCAATAAACATTGGCACTGAACAATGAGCTGGTCATCGGTTCAAATACGAGGGGCAGGCTGAGGAAATTGAGACGACCAGATAGAGTTAGAGTAGAGTTTCTCTTGATTTGATCTTAGCAAGGGCGGCGATACAGTGTCGTTGGGCGTGTCAATAGCATGCATGGACATGGATATAACAACCATGGACATGGATATAACAACCATGGACATGGATATAACAACCATGGACATGGATATAACAATCCATGGACCTGCAACAACCATGGACCTGGATATAACAACCATGGACCTGGGTATAACAACCATGGACCTGCAACAACCATGGACCTGGATATAACAACCATGGACATGGATATAACAACCATGGACCTGGATATAACAACCATGGACCTGGATATAACAACCATGTACCTGGATATCACAACCATCGACCTGGATATAACAACCATGGACCTGGATATCACAAACATGGACCTGGATATAACAACCACGGACCTGGATATCACAACCATGGACATGGATATAACAACTATTGACCTGGAGTTCAAAGGAGATCAAGACGGCTGGAACCGGAATTTTCTTTTCCACATAAAAACATCTTACGAATGGTTGCGTCTGTGCGTGCTCCAAGAGGATTCGAATTCCAAATATTAATAAAGATGTTTGAGACAGACCACACTCACTGTCCTCATCCCTACATTTTTTCAGCCCCCCCCCTTTCCCATTTGCCTCATTCCCCTATGTCCCGACATCCACTGCATTATTTAATCCAGCGCCGACCCTGATGTACCCATTTCACCACATTTGAAATATCTTTGGTGAGCTACTCAACCCCTTAACTCCTTTCAACCCCATCCGCCCTCTAAAATAATGTTAGCAACGAAAAATGTTTTTAAAAAATTAGTTCTTTCCCTCTCCCGCCCGCCCCATTTCTAAACCAATCCCGGCACCCCCTGCGAGGCATCAGTATGCTCATGACAGGCCCACTGAGATCGATTGAAGCAATATTATCCCTCTTAGCGAGTCAATAAAGGCGACCAATATGCCAGAAACACTCGGCCCAACTCTCGGCCCCTCGCCTTCCCCTCGTCCGACGGTTCACGGTTTCCCCGAGATTTACTTTCACCGACTCTCTCGCGTCTGCTCGGGATGACTTTTCATTAAATCGCACTTCCTGTGTCCGCGCTGCCATATTGAAACAATCGCACTTCACATACCTTTTTATTAAAGACGTCATTTGCATAGCCTGTGTCCAGTTCCACGCCGCGAAGTCTCTCGGTTATTGGCAGCGAGTGCACGTTCGTGGGTGCACGTGCTGGAGTTACCCCTAGAACAAATGAGAGTTTGATGAATAATTGTCTCCCTTTTATATCTCCATAATAGGAGATTAATAAAAGCGGATTTATGCCCAGTTTTTTTTCTCCTCCACCCCCACCCCACCCCAACCCTCTACGTCTCATCGTCTTCTTTCGTTTGTCTCGCGAGTCCGTAAGAATGCTCGCTATGCAAATAAAACCGCGCGAAATTAGGTGCTCACTTGGAAAGGAAAGGGAAAAGGGAAATCAATTTGTCGGGAAACAAGGGGGGAGGAATTATACAAATTATTTTTTAACGGCATCTCAGTTGCCGCAGGAAGTGTTTCATTAATTCTCCTTCCGGGGTCATAGATCGAATGTTAACGGGTAGCGAATCTCTCAGTCGTTGGGATAAAACTGGGGCCGATAGGGGGGGGGGATTGCGCGGAGGGGGAGCGGGGGGGGGGTCTTCGACAGGACATCTCAGTAAATTAGTCGTCACCAATGAGATGAAAGGGGACGTAATTTCTGTAAAGACGGCTGGAATTTTGGTGTGAGGGGGGGGGGTGAGGGGTGGGGGGGGGAATCATTTGTGAAGACGGATTGTCGGGTATTTGGACCCTGCAGGCCCAGTCGGGCGTAGAGGCCTGAGTTGTTGTAGTATTTTGAGTGGCGATGTCGAGGTTGGTACTAACTCATCGCGGGATTTTGGTTTACGGAGTTTCATATTGCACGTGGCAGAAATTAATCTCGGCTCATAAAGAAGTCAAGGCTTTGGGGAGATGGGCTCCAGAAGAGCTCAGATCCAGGCTCGTGTGAACCTCCTTTCTGAGTTCATGTAAGGCTACAATCCAGGCTCGTGTGAACTTAATGTCTAAGTTCAAGTAAAGCTCCAATCCAGGCTCGTTTCAAGCTCTTATATCACTTGATATAGAAAGGCTTTTGAACCTCCTGAGTTCAAATTTACACCTGTGGTTTGCGTTTGAATATGTTTTGGAGCAGGAACTGGTAGCTATTCTATAATTTATTTTTAGTAAGTTACCATAAATAAATTTTTACAATCGCTATTTACTAAACACTTGAAACAGATGCCCTCTTAGCCTGAAATAAACTCTCTGTTGCTCTTTGTCTTCTTGGATGGTAGGTGAATGTTAATAAAACACAAGGGTAAAGATTTTCCGTAAAAAAACTTGTATCATATAATTTTGAGTTTTGTCCCCGGGTACCATATTATTATATCTTAGCTACGCTAAGGGACGCGGTGGTCGAGTGGCAGCGCACTGGACTGATGGTCACGGGTTCGAATCCGTGTTTCGAACGGGTTTTTCGCAAGGGTTTGTTCCCGGGGCCTAGGGCGTCCCTGAGTCACCCCGCTCCGAATGGGTACCTAACACTACATGTAGTTAGGCGGCTGGGTAAAAAAAAAGCCGTGGCCTGTTAACGCTGCCAACAGATCATCTGTCATGGTCTGTGGACGCAACTATCTTCTGCATAGAAGGAGCGTATGTATAGATAAGATAAGATACGCTTCTGCAATAAGGTGTGAATTACCATGTATGCACGATTTTATACAAATATATACATATACATGATATACATGGCAGAATCCCAAAGGACATCCTCTGAGCTAGCCAAAGGAAAGAGGACTACAGGCCGGCCTCACCTCCGTTACAAAGATGTCTGCAAGAGAGGCCTCAAAGCTATTGGCATCGACATAAATAGCTGGGAGGAACTCGCTGGGGACAGGTACAGATGGAGACAGGCGTTGACTGCCGGGCTAGGAGCAGAAGAAAGAAACCTGCGGCAGATCGCAGACGCGGACCGCCAAAAGAGGAAAAGGAGAGCTAGTCAGACAATCACAGGTGCTGCCTTTCAGTGCCAGAAGTGCGGCAAAGGCTGCCATTCGCGAGTGGGCTTGTACAGCCACAGCAGAGGCTGCAGGGCCATGCGCGAGGATCCCACAGAAGCACATACGAGATATAAGGAAGCCAACAACAACAACAATGATATCCATAAATTATATTTATAATCTTATGGCCATAACCTGAAATCGGCCAAAGAACTGGGCGTCCATATTGGGAAATGGCAAATGTAACCTCGATCTTTTCTTGATTTCAAAACTTGACCAGCCAGTTTGCGAAGCTGCATGGGGCGATCGGCCAAAGCCGGAATAAGAAGGGCATAAGAAGATTTTGTCTGTTTGTGTTCAGTTAAGATAATCACATTGGTCCTATATTGATTTTTGATAATACTAAATTACAAATTCAGTCATAGTAGTTTGTTATCCTAAATTATATTTTCCCACAGCTGTGCCTATTGGACATCCTTGCGTTGGCACATCGAATATCGGCACATCGAATATCGGCACATCGTATATCGGCACATCGAATATCGGCACATCGAATATCGGCACATCGAATATCGGCACATCGTATATCGGCACATCGAATATCGGCACATCGAATATCGGCACATCGAATATCGTCACATCGAATATCGGCACATCGAATATCGGCACATCGAATATCGGCACATCGAATATCGTCACATCGAATATCGGCACATCGAATATCGGCACATCGAATATCGTCACATCGAATATCGTCACATCGAATATCGGCACATCGAATATCGGCACATCGAATATCGGCAGATCGAATATCGTCCAAGGATTTCTACTCAGTGAGAATTAATCTTTAAGCCTATTGGCTTATAGTTTTATATCCATTTATATCCATTAATGTCCCATCAAAGAGTTGTTTTTGTTTTGTTTTGTTTGTGTGTGTGTGTGTGTGTGTGTGTGTGTGTGTGTGTGTGTGTGAGTGTGTGTCCCCCATACCCTTTATTCGAGGTCGTAGGGGGTTCTAATGTTTCCATTAGAACATTCTCTGGCTTAGTAGACCTTGGTGGCGTCCATCCCTCTCCAGGTCGGAGGAGGACTTTGTTAGCGTTATTCAATCATCAACATTTTTATAGTGCTTGCTTTAAAGTGGGCTAGATCGCACGCCCCTCAGCTTGTGAGGCCAGCGCACTATTGACGCCACTATCCAGCCTCCTATTGTTTTTTGTTCTTCAAAACATATATTAGACGTGTTTCGTAAAGGCTATGCCGCTATTGGGTAAAGATAGAAGCGGAGGCAACCAACAAACACATTATTTTATTTGTGAAAGTTAATGAAACAAGTTACAGGGGTCCTCGAGTTACATCGGTGATCCATTCTTAAGAAGCGTCGTAACCCGAATTTCAGTGTAAGTCGGAACATTTATATATATATATATATATATATATATATATATATATATATATATATATATATATATATATATATATTAGGGCTAGGTACCGATTAATTTTTTTGTTCAATTAATCTGGAAACTTTAATCGATTAATCGATTAATTTCGATTAATTATATTTTTATATCGCATATATAGATCCCATTAAGTTGTGATTCATTATTTCGCGAAATGGGTTAAGTCACGGTAATTCCATGGCTCCCAAAGTTTGTGACGTAACACAGCAAAATCGTTCTGCTATGTAAGAAGTAAGGAAGAAAAACCTTTTTATTTACGCAAGAATGTCTAAATAAATAATAATAATACGAGGGAAAAGTATGTAAGTAACAAAAAATATAAACTATTAATAAATTGGGAAAAAATTATCTAATAATATCTTCGTGTGACCATGCGAGACACCACGCAAGTATGTGCAACCGAGCATGACGAATGACCCTCACTGGGGTCGACCAATGTATCGAGACAAACAAAATGTACTTGCGTTCACTTGCATTGTTCCTTCACAGAATGACGTGATATTCGTAGGGTACTGTTTATCACATCCGCCTAATACGGGAAAGGTCCTGGGTTCAAGCCCCAGCGATAACTGTTTTTAAAAAAATATTTTAAAATGTCTGTTTGAGCCCGTTCTTTTACCCTTTTATTGCCAACATGGCTGACCCTCGCTAGGGTCCGCAAATCACAGGTTAAGGTTGGCAAGCTAATGTGGTAGAGGGTCGTGGGCAGGTAGATAGCCACAGTGCGAATGTCTCGAAACAAACAATGAGTCAGCAGTTCCCCCACCCCCACCGACGTTCACTCGCGTTGTTTTGATTTCTTCGTGCTGTAGTTTGTGTCCCTTCTTTCTCCACCTTCTTTGCACTCTCCATGAGAAAGTGTGCTGCGTATTTTAGAAATATTTTCTTAAATTTTAATTGAATTTTAATATATCAAATTAATTTTAATCGATTAAAAATTTAAGGATTAATCGATTAATTAATCGTTAATTTCCGCAGCCATAATATATATTTATATATATATATGCATATATATATATATATATATATATATATATATATATATATATATATATATATATATATATGTATATATACTGTAAATTACTGTTCGTTCGTATAGTTCTATTAAAAATGTAACAGTTAATGACATATAATGTATTTTATAAAGAGAAAACAATTCCTTACAACATAAAAAAAAGTTTTAAATGATAAAACACGAGAGAGGAGAGAGAGAGAGAGAGAGAGAGAGAGCGAGAGAGAGAGAGAGAGATTGAGAGAGAGAGATTGAGAGAGAGAGAGATTGAGAGAGAGAGAGAGAGAGAGAGAGAGGAGAGAGAGAGAGAGAGAGAAAGACGGTGTAAACAACCAAAATGGCGTATTTACTGACCCGAAACAAAAAAATATAATAAAATATACTGAACGTACAGTACTATAAAAAATGTAACAGTTAATGCCATAAAAAATATTTTAAAAGAAAAACAAAACAATTCCTTACAACAAGGAAAACAAATGTTTGTAAAAAATCGATAATAGAAACCCCCGTAAAAAACCTAGTTTTTGAATATAAAAACTTTATATAAGAGACATCACTAAAAGAATGTTCATTATAATATGCAACGCAAGACAATTCAAAATACAAAATTTTAGTTATGTGTCGTAAAACATGTTTAATATAATGCGCACCGATCGGCAAATTTAAAAAAAAAGTATCGTCAATATAATACGCATCTTACCGCGAGACAAGAAGCTTGTTCAATATAATACGCACAGTGACACTCTAGCACAAAAAATAACATATTACATAGAGATAAATAAAGATAATCTAAAAATGTATTCATAAATATAATTACAGTACATTCGATAGATCTGAAATTTTGATACATCATTTTTATCATCGCCACGAGTCTTCCTGCAAAATTTCAGCTCGCCAGCATACGGTGAAGTGGGTTAAAAATCGATTCAAAGTTTTTTTCGGCACGCAAGCAGACGCCACGAGTTAATATAAAGGATTTAATAAAAAGATGCAATTATTATTATTTTTTAAAATATTTTTATAGGGGCGCGTTCGTAGCCACGAAACAGCGTAAGTCGGGACCGTCGTAACCCGATGACTCCCTGTATATGTAAGTGAAATTTTTATTCTGACAACGCCCCCTCCATCAATTTGAATAGCAAAATAACGAACAGCCGTGGTTATCATTCATTGATTTTTGACACAATAGTGTGTCACTTGAAGCAAGGGTACGTCCATAAATGACGCCACGAACCTAGGGGGGAGGGGGGTCACTCATTTGTGACGATGTGTGATGAGGGACAGGGAGTGTTTAAGAAATGTGACGTCACATGAAAATGCTCATTTTTAATTAAAAGTTCCACTTAAATAGTTTGTGGTAGTGTGCAAACCCATACAGCGCACACCCACACAGCGCCGCACCATGTGCACCGCACCGAGTTGCACAAGGTTAAAAAAAGAAAGCGAGGCGGGATTGGTGCGTTTGGTGTCTTCCTGTTCTAACATTCTTAATGTTCGGTTTCTGAATTATCAGCACAAATAAACTTGAGCAGCTATAATCCTCCATCTTATTGTTTGACTTGAAATGCTGTGTATAATACTGTGTATAATACTGTGTATAATACTGTGTATAATACTGTGTATAATACTGTGTATAATACTGTGTATAATACTGTGTATAATACTGTGTATAATACTGTGTATAATACTGTGTATAATACTGTGTATAATACTGTGTATAATACTGTGTATAATACTGTGTATAATACTGTGTATAATACTGTGTATAATACTGTGTATAATACTGTGTATAATACTGTGTATAATACTGTGTATAATACTGTGTATAATACTGTGTATAATACTGTGTATAATACTGTGTATAATACTGTGTATAATACTGTGTATAATACTGTGTATAATACTGTGTATAATACTGTGTATAATAATACTGTGTATAATACTGTGTATAATAATACTGTGTATAATAATACTGTGTATAATACTGTGTATAATAATACTGTGTATAATAATACTGTGTATTCTAAGCCTCCATACGGCTACAAGTTGATTGCTTTCAATTTATTTACAGTAATGACGTTTCAATTTGCAACAACCTAATTTTACATTAGAAAATATGGCTTTTAGGGGGGGGTGTCAAAGCTTTCTGAAGTAATATTGGAAAGGGGAGGGTCTAAGTTTTTGTGACTAAGTGTGACGAAGGGGGGAGGCAATCGCGTGACGTCATTTATGGACGGCCCCTAACATCTTTCATAAATTGTACGCGAGCCGCAATGTGAACACAGAAGAGCCGCATGTGGCTCGTGAATTGCGGGTTTGCCACCGTTCAGAGGCGTAACAACGACTTGGCATCGGGGCAGTTGCCAAGGGTGCCGAGGGCTAATCCTCCAATAATCAATATATTCTGCTTAATTTAGTGTATTTCCCTTATTTCTCAAGGGCACCAAAAATGAATTAGCCAAGGGCGCGGAAAACCTAGTTACGCTTCTGTCACCGTTGCTATAAATAGTATTACCCAAGCAACAACACAGAAACTAATGAATAAAGTTAATCACAGACTGGGGTAGAGAGTAGGGAGTCTTATATTTAAACCGGGTCATATAAAACAAGGCAATTTTGCGAACATTTGTGAAAAAAGGCGGTTAAAACTAAAATGTTTTCTACACGGGTATAGATGGCTCTGATGAATTGCAGAGAATTAACATGAGCTCGGACACTGGTCAGCATGATTTTCAGGGTGAGGACCGCATCAGTTTGTCATCGAACGTCAAAGGGATAAACATAAACAAAGTTCGCCTCAGTTCCATCACAGACGCGTGGACTTAACTTAAAAATAAATGTATTGATATTTGAGAATTCGCGGCTGGCTTCCGCCGGTCACATAGAACCCCGTTATAGAGGATTGCACGTGCGGGCCGCAGAGAACCCCGTTATAGAGGATTGCATGTGCGGGCCGCATAGAACCCCGTTATAGAGGATTGCATGTGCGGGCCGCATAGAACCCCGTTATAGAGGATTGCATGTGTGGGCCGCATAAAACCCCGTTATAGAGGATTGCATGTGCGGGCCGCAGTTTTCCCAAGCCTAAGAGAAGCGTTGCCGATGGGAATATTTAAATTAGTGCCCCCTTTTCCCCCGTAATCTCCTCTCCAACGACCCCATTAAAATTATGTTTAAAAATTGTGAGTTGTGCTTCATATTGCGTCAAAGTGTACATAGGCCTCACCGTATTGGTCTAATTTATACTAAGATTAGACATCTTCAGTAACGAGGCTCCATTGCTTTGAGAGGCCGAGACCTTCTTACGGATAAATGTTTACAATTGTTACCTCCTTTAAAAAAATAAATAGACGACGCATCTGCTTAGCTTGGGCCATGTGACTCACATTAACACGTGTTTATATTTATTCTAAATAAGTATTCAATTAAAACTACATCCACGAGCGCTCATCTATGCACGTCTATCAAAGATCTGAACACAACCCCCCCCCCACCAAACAAAAAGCTCACCCTCCTCCACCCACCCACACTAGAATCGTCTAACTAACCTTGTGTATATCGTTTCAGCCTTAGAACAATAAACATCACAGCCATAAATGCTAAATTATAAGTATATCTTTAATCGATACCTTGAGTGCACTAGGCTCTAATTGTTTTAGAGTTGATTCCCCTTACATCTGTCGTCAAATTGAGGAATCAGTTTTTTAAATCCCTTATATTAACTTCACCGCTGTCTCTCTCTCTCTCTCTCTCTGTCTGTCGTTCGTCGTCGGGCGGGCGGAAAAACAAAAGTAAAAAATGACCCACTTCCCGTGAAGCCATCGAGCTGAAATTTGGCACATAGACTCGTGTCACCTAACAATGCATCGTATCGAAAATTCAGATTGATCGAACGTACCGTAATTAAATTAATGCATTTTTAGTTTATCTATATAAAACTATATGTAGCAGACACTATTGTTTACATTTTACGGGTCACTTGACTTCACGCCAGCCATCGATGAACACATCTCGTGTTTTAACCAGGTGGAATTAACTCAGTTTCAGGCTGTAAATGTTTGTCGCGTTGGAACATAATAAATACTTTAAGTTCTGTCTCATATATAAGGGATTATAGTCAAAAACTTTGTTTTTACGGGGTTGTTTTTTTAAAATTAAATCCCTTACATTAACTTTACCGCCGTCTCTGTCTCTCTGTCTGTCTTGGGCCCGCGGAAAAACAAAAGTAAAAAATGACCCACTTCCCGTGAAGCAATCGAGCTGAAATTTGGCACACGGACCCGTTTCACCTAACAATGCATCGTATCAAAATTTCAGATCGATCGAACGTACCGTAATTAAATTAATGCATTTTTAAAGTTTATCTATATAAACTATATGTAGCGGTCGCCATCGTTTACATTTTACGGGTCACTTGACTTCAGGCCAGCCACCGGTGAACACATCTCGTGTTTAAACCAGGTAAACCACCTGGAGTTGAGTTAACGTTTTGACGCCACCCGTCCATGTCCACACACCCTCCCCTTCCCCCAGTTTTAAAGCCAGGGGAGATAATGTCGGTTTAAGTTTGAACATAATCAATACTTTTAGTTATGTCTCATATATAAGGGATTTATAGTCAAAAACTTTGTTTTTACGGGTTTGTTTTATTATTAAATCACTTATATTAACTTCGAAATATTGTCCTCATCTCTCTCTGTCTGTCGTTCGCGGGCAGGCGTAAAAACAAAAGTAAAAAATGATCCATTTCCCGTGATGCCATCGAGCTGAAATTTGGCACATAGACTCATGTCACCTAACAATGCATCGTTTCAAAATTTCAGATCGATCGAACGTACCGTAATTAAATTAATGCTTTTTTAGTTTATCTCTATATAACATATATTATTCAAATTCACGGTTTGTTATTGTTTTTCTTTCCCGTGCCAGTTTAGTTAAAGCGTTGACGCAACCCGTCGATGTCCACACCCCCTCTCGTCCCTTCCCCCGATTTTAAAGCCAGGTGATATCACTCGGTGTCAGTCTATAAATGTTTGTCGCGTTTGAACATAATCAATACTTTTAGTTATGTCTCATATATTTATAGTCAAAAACTTTGTTTTTACGGGGTAGTTTTATTTTAAATACTCGACCCGCTGCTCCATCAGCCCTCGACCTACCGTCGAACGCCAACAGCGCTGCGGGTCAAAGGTCACATCTCAGCAGGCACAGTATTAGAGTAGTGTGTCTTGTTTGAAACACTCTCCACCATTTTTTAAATCTACAATTCTCATTGTGAAAATTTTTTTTTGTCTGCCTACGTAATGGCTTTTGTTAGAGTGTGTGAATGATAATCCGATGATTAATGTCCGAAATGCAAAGTTCATACAACCATAATTTTAAACTACCTCGATTATCATATTGAGATCTGCAGCCCTTAACTAATGGTTGGCTTAAATGTAGTGAAACCTGAAATATGGATGTGAGATCTTTTGGAACGATTTCAAGGAATATTCAGATGTAGGACTATGGGTGCAGACAGTATGAACTTCCAAACTGAATTAGAATCTCTTGTATGTTAATGAAGTTTATTTAAGCACATACAAAAACACAAGCAAACAAATGCTTTATATAAATAATATTTTTTAATGAAATCCCTATTTAAGATTTTAGCTGTGCAAACCAATAGGAACAAATTTGTCTTTAAAATATATAAAATGCTTTTCGGCAATGACGTCTGTACAGTATAAGATAGCTAGTGTACAAAGGTACCCACGTAATATTCACTATTTGCACTCTGCCCGTTAAAAAAGCCAACGATCCATAATCCCAATTTCTTCAAGCCAGCGCCCACCCCGTTTCTATGCGAAAAATTTGCCGCAAGTAAATATATACCTTTTTAGTGTAATACGCAATTTTTTTTTAAAGATCGGATAAACGTCATACAACACTGTCACTGGATCTACATGTCACAACGCATGTACACCCCCCTCCCCCGGCCTGTCTCAGAGACCAGGTGAAGGTACACCTATATCAATCGGCCTGATGTACAACCCCCCCCCGGCCTGTCTCAGAGACCAGGTGAAGGTACAGCTATATCAATCGGCCTGATGTACACCCCCCCCCCGGCCTGTCTCAGAGACCAGGTGAAGGTACACCTATATCAATCGGCCTGATGTACACCCCCCCCCGGCCTGTCTCAGAGACCAGGTGAAGGTACACCTATATCAATCGGCTTGCTGGAGACTCACCGTCGACTGCTGTGATTGAACTTCTAAATATGTTCGCTAGGGTATTAGTATTAGAGTAGGGCTCGTGGCGGATGCGCTCTACCGCCAGATGAATTGATGAGTTTTCAGACTGGTCATAACATCATTTCTTTTAACCCGTACATGACCGTCGTCCGTCAACGTAATGGGAGCCGCCGCAAGGTCACGACTTGTTGTAAGGAACTAACAGCTTTTTTTTTAAACCACGGTGTGCAAGCGACCAATCGGTGCAATCACAAAAAGTCGCTAACGGCTGTTCACACAGTCATCGTGCGGCGACGTGTTTGTCTTTGCGAGCGGACAGAAACGCGAGAAGACGCGCCGTTTTACGCCCGTTAGCAATGTCCTTCATGGGGGATAATGAAGATATGAATCTTTGGGATGGTATTGTATGTGTGTGTGTCTCAAAAAGGTGGGGGGGGGGTAGGTTAATAGACGGCTGGGGTAATGGACCTAAATACATTTGATAGGATTATACAACAGCGATCCTTTCACGCCTAATCCGTTTATGTAATTTATGGCCATGAATTTCAGGTCGCCTTTTGTCATTCTGAGTTTGCCGAAGTCCTCAGTGGTCTAGTGCCTCGAGGTCCTCAGTGATCTCACGTGTCAGCTACAAGGACAGTCGCCGCCCCCTCTCCCTCCCCCGCCACACCATGCCCTGATGTGAAAACGGAGGACCGGGAGAGCATTTGTCAATGACAATGTGCAAATAAAAAAGACCCGTAAAAACAAAGTTTTTGACTATAAATCCCTTATATATGAGACATAACTAAAAGTATTGATTATGTTCAAACGCGACAAACATTTACAGACTGACACCGAGTGATATCACCTGGCTTTAAAAATGGGGGAAGGGACGGGAGGGAGTGTGGGCACGACGGGTGCGTCAAAGCGTGACTGAACAGTCACGTGAAAAAAAACAATAACAAACATTGATATTGACTTAATACGTTGTATAGAGAAAAACTAAAAATGCATTAATTTAATTACGGTACGTTCGATCGATCTGAAATTTTGATACGATGCATTGTTAGGTGACACGATTCCATGTGTCAAATTTCAGCTCGATGGCATCACGGAAAGTGGGTCATTTTTTACTTTTGTTTTTCCGCCCGCCCGACGACGAACGACATACAGAGAGAGACGGCGGTGAAGTTAATATAAGGGATTTAATCAAACAAACCCGTAAAAACAAAGTTTTTGACTATAAATCCCTTATATATGAGACATAACTAAAAGTATTGATTATGTTCCAACGCGACAAACATTTATGGACTGAATGTGTCTTAACTCCCCTTTGCTTTATAACCGGGGGGTGGGGGTGAGAGAGGGGAAAGGTCTGGTCACCGATTGCTGGACCGAGCTCAGCGTGACAAGTAAAATGTAAACAAAAGCACGCCGGTACATCGACGGGTGCCGTCAACGCGCGAACTGAGCTGTCACGTGAAAAAAACAACAATAACAAACCGTGAAATTGAATTACATACGCTGTAAAGAGATAAACTAAAAATGCATTAATTTAATAACTGTTCGTTCGATCGATCGGAATTTTTTATACGATGCATTGTTAGGTGACAGGCGCCCATGTGTCAAATTTCAGCTCGATGGCATCACGGGACGTGGGTCATTTTTGACTTTTGTTTTTCCGCCCGCCCGACGACGAACGACAGACATATAGACAGAGACGGCGGTGAAGTTAACATAAGGGATTTACAAAGGAGGGGGGCATTATTAGTTCTGCAGGCAACCCTTACCTCAACATAGACTAGGGTAGGCACACCAATACTCACTGCGCAGGTCATAGATTGAAGAAGCTTTCTGCTGATTTTTGACAACTTTTAGAGAATGGCGAATCTTGGAATGTCTCTTAATGTGACCCACGTGAAACACCTCTGTCCTAGGCCCTAAGAGTGGCATGGTATTTACTTTGACCGATGTTTCACTAGGCCATATAGTCCCAGCCACAGACATGTTTCAATAGGCTGTATAGTCCCAGCCACAGACATGTTTCAATAGGCTGTATAGTCCCAGCCACAGACATGTTTCAATAGGCTATATAGTCCCAGCCACAGACATGTTTCAATAGGCTGTATAGTCCCAGCCACAGACATGTTTCAATAGGCTGTATAGTCCCAGCCACAGACATGTTTCAATAGGCTGTATAGTCCCAGCCACAGACATGTTTCAATAGGCTATATAGTCCCAGCCACAGACATGTTTCAATAGGCTATATAGTCCCAGCCACAGACATGTTTCAATAGGCTGTATAGTCCCAGCCACATACATGTTTCAATAGGCTGTATAGTCCCAGCCCCAGGCATGTTTCAATAGGCTATATAGTCACAGCCACAGGCATGTTTCAATAGGCTATATAGTCCCAGCCACAGACATGTTTCAATAGGCTATATAGTCACAGCCACAGGCATGTTTCAATAGGCTATATAGTCCCAGCCACAGACATGTTTCAAAAGGCTATATAGTCCTAGCCACAGACATGTTTCAATAGGCTATATAGTCCCAGCTACAGGCATGTTTCAATAGGCTATATAGTCACAGCCACGGGCATGTTTCAATAGGCTATATAGTCACGGCCACAGGCATGTTTCAATAGGCTATATAGTCACAGCCACAGACATGTTTCAATAGGCTATATAGTCACAGCCACAGACATGTTTCAATAGGCTATATAGTCACAGCCACAGGCATTTTTCAATAGGCTATATAGTCCCAGCTACAGGCATGTTTCAATAGGCTATATAGTCACAGCCACAGGCATGTTTCAATAGGCTATATAGTCCCAGCCACAGGCATGTTTCAATAGGCTATATAGTCCCAGCCACAGACATGCACGCAAAATTAACAAACGTGTTGATTGGGTGGCGCACGTATCGTTCGCATCTTTACGGATTTCAACTTAAAGTACATAATATTTAAAGTACCGCTATCTTTAAATTCTTTACAGCTATTAAAATATATTATTTGAAATATGCAAATACATATTGTGTAGTTACAGGGAGATAGTTATATAGAATTCAAATAGTTTAATTTAGGGGCGTTCAAAATGTTCCTGTAGCTTAAGTTCAAATACACCAAGCTATAGATTTTGGACTATAATATGGGGCCCTTTCACATAATTATACCAAGCTATAGATTTTATAACTATGGGCCCCGTTCACATATACCAAGCTATAGATGTTATAAATGAGGGCCCCTTCAAATATACCAAGCTATAGATGTTATAACTGAGGGCCCCGTTCACATATACCAAGCTATAGATGTTATAACTGAGGGCCCCGTTCACATATACCAAGCTATAGATGTTATTACTGAGGGCCCCGTTCACATATACCAAGCTATAGATGTTATAACTGAGGGCCCCGTTCACATATACCAAGCTATAGATGTTATTACAGAGGGCCCCGTTCACATATACTAAGCTATAAATGTTATTACTGAGGGCCCCGTTCACATATACCAAGCTATAGATGTTATAACTGAGGGCCCCCTTCATATATACCAAGCTATAGATGTTATAACCTAGGGCCCCCTTCACATATACCAAGCTATAGATGTTAGAACTGAGGGCCCCCTTCACATATATCAAGCTATAGATGTTATAACTGAGGGCCCCCCCTTCACATATACCAAGCTATAGATGTTATAACTGAGGGCCCTCTTCACATATTCCAAGCTATAGATGTTATAACTGAGGGCCCCCTTCACATATACCAAGCTATAGATGTTATAACTGAGGGACCCCTTCACATATACCAAGCTATAGATGTTATAACTGAGGGCCCCCTTCACATATACCAAGCTATAGATGTTATAACAGAGGGCGCCCTTCACATACACCAAGCGATAGATGTTATAACTGAGGGCCCAGGTCACACGTCTGAATATCCCCGGTTAGCGATCCTCAAGTTAAGTACTGCACTTGCTTTAAATAAAACTATCTCCCTTATCATCGGTTTCTAGACACGACGAACTTCCCATGATTCCACTTGTGTTTTCATTGGATCAAAGGTCAGAGTGCATGCTGTGTGAAGTAAGTTATGGAGATCGCCTTAAGTGTGTGCCCCCCGGTAAGCTGGTGGATTAAATCAAAGTAAACAAGACTTCGCCACGAATAAGGAAACCCCATTATTGTGATGGTTGTTAGACCGAGACATTTAGCAGTGTTGTGTTGTATATTGTTGGCTGATTCCCTCGTCAAGTATATTGTTGGCTGGTTCCCTCGTCAAGTATATTGTTGGCTGGTTCCCTCGTCAAGTATATTGTTGGCTGGTTCCCTCGTCAAGTATATTGTTGGCTGGTTCCCTCGTCAAGTATATTGTTGGCTGGTTCCCTCGTCAAGTATATTGTTGGCTGATTCCCTCGTCAAGTATATTGTTGGCTGGTTCCCTCGTCAAGTATATTGTTGGCTGGTTCCCTCGTCAAGTATATTGTTGGCTGGTTCCCTCGTCAAGTATATTGTTGGCTGGTTCCCTCGTCAAGTATATTGTTGGCTGGTTCCCTCGTCAAGTATATTGTTGGCTGATTCCCTCGTCAAGTATATTGTTGGCTGGTTCCCTCGTCAAGTATATTGTTGGCTGGTTCCCTCGTCAAGTATATTGTTGGCTGGTTCCCTCGTCAAGTATATTGTTGGCTGATTCCCTCGTCAAGTATATTGTTGGCTGATTCCCTCGTCAAGTATATTGTTGGCTGGTTCCCTCGTCAAGTATATTGTTGGCTGGTTCCCTCGTCAAGTATATTGTTGGCTGGTTCCCTCGTCAAGTATATTGTTGGCTGGTTCCCTCGTCAAGTATATTGTTGGCTGGTTCCCTCGTCAAGTATATTGTTGGCTGGTTCCCTCGTCAAGTATATTGTTGGCTGATTCCCTCGTCAAGTATATTGTTGGCTGGTTCCCTCGTCAAGTATATTGTTGGCTGGTTCCCTCGTCAAGTATATTGTTGGCTGGTTCCCTCGTCAAGTATATTGTTGGCTGGTTCCCTCGTCAAGTATATTGTTGGCTGGTTCCCTCGTCAAGTATATTGTTGGCTGATTCCCTCGTCAAGTATATTGTTGGCTGGTTCCCTCGTCAAGTATATTGTTGGCTGGTTCCCTCGTCAAGTATATTGTTGGCTGGTTCCCTCGTCAAGTATATTGTTGGCTGATTCCCTCGTCAAGTATATTGTTGGCTGATTCCCTCGTCAAGTATATTGTTGGCTGGTTCCCTCGTCAAGTATATTGTTGGCTGGTTCCCTCGTCAAGTATATTGTTGGCTGGTTCCCTCGTCAAGTATATTGTTGGCTGGTTCCCTCGTCAAGTATATTGTTGGCTGGTTCCCTCGTCAAGTATATTGTTGGCTGGTTCCCTCGTCAAGTATATTGTTGGCTGATTCCCTCGTCAAGTATATTGTTGGCTGGTTCCCTCGTCAAGTATATTGTTGGCTGGTTCCCTCGTCAAGTATATTGTTGGCTGGTTCCCTCGTCAAGTATATTGTTGGCTGGTTCCCTCGTCAAGTATATTGTTGGCTGGTTCCCTCGTCAAGTATATTGTTGGCTGATTCCCTCGTCAAGTATATTGTTGGCTGATTCCCTCGTCAAGTATATTGTTGGCTGATTCCCTCGTCAAGTATATTGTTGGCTGATTCCCTCGTCAAGTATATTGTTGGCTGATTCCCTCGTCAAGTATATTGTTGGCTGATTCCCTCGTCAAGTATATTGTTGGCTGATTCCCTCGTCAAGTATATTGTTGGCTGATTCCCTCGTCAAGTATATTGTTGGCTGATTCCCTCGTCAAGTATATTGTTGGCTGATTCCCTCGTCAAGTATATTGTTGGCTGATTCCCTCGTCAAGTATATTGTTGGCTGATTCCCTCGTCAAGTATATTGTTGGCTGATTCCCTCGTCAAGTATATTGTTGGCTGATTCCCTCGTCAAGTATATTGTTGGCTGATTCCCTCGTCAAGTATATTGTTGGCTGATTCCCTCGTCAAGTATATTGTTGGCTGATTCCCTCGTCAAGTATATTGTTGGCTGATTCCCTCGTCAAGTATATTGTTGGCTGATTCCCTCGTCAAGTATATTGTTGGCTGATTCCCTCGTCAAGTATATTGTTGGCTGGTTCCCTCGTCAAGTTCACACAATAATAGCACGACTGAATACAAGAGAAAACAAGTCAACTTCTAAAAGTCACAAAGACAATATGTAAGTGTGTCCATCGGAGGGGTGGTACCTCTGGTTGGGACATCTATAAATATAATTATCTACGTCGCCCAACCATGCGGGACACCACGCAGGCACGCCGACTCTCTAACCCTCCTCCTACCCCCCCTTTCCCCAAAGCGAGTATGTGCAAACGAGCATGACGAATGACCCTCGCTGGGGTCGACCAATATCTCGAGACCAACAGTGGTCCTTGCGTTCACTTGCATTGTTCCTTCACACAATAACGTGAGATTCGTAGTGTACTGGTTATCACGTCCGCCTTATACGGGAAAGGTCCTGGGTTCAAGCCCCAGCGAAAACATTGTGTTTTTTTCTTAATTTTAAACATGTCTGTTTGAGCCCGTTCTTTTACCCCTTTATTGCCAACATGGCTGACCCTCGCTAGGATCGGCCAATCACAGTTTATGGTTGGCAAGTTAATGTGGTAAAAGGTGGTGGGCAGGTAGATAACCAAAAAATGAGTCGGCAGTCCCTCCCCCAACCGACATCCACTTGCGTTGTTTTGATTTCTTCGTGCTGTAGTTTGTGTCCGTTCTTTCTCCACTTTCTTTGCACTTTCCATGAGCAAGTCTGCGGCGTATGCTACAACGTGGGGCGTCTAGTATACTTATAAACGATCAAATAAAACACTCAGGCATAGGTATAAAAACCAATTTCTTGTTCAGTTCGCAAGAAAAGAAACACGCTAATACTAACCCCCTTTCTTCGAGCTTGGAATTCTGACATGGAAAGGACTGCCAGGAAAACCAACTCATTATCAACGCTCAAAACTCTAATGAAAATGCAAGACTAGACATTAAAAATGGATAAGCGTAAGATTCAATAACCTTCTGAATAGTAAGGGTGTTTTTAATGTATAAGATAAGATGAGATGTAACCTGTCAACACAGACCTGTCGCAGGCAATAACACTGCTCGTTAGAGGGTAGTAGAGAAATTCCCTTATACACAACTTCACTTTATAAATTGCCCAGCTATGTGGCGCGGTGGTAGAGCTAGGTGGCGCGGTGGTAGAGCTAGGTGGCGCGGTGGTAGAGCTAGGTGGCGCGGTGGTAGAGCTAGGTGGCGCGGTGGTAGAGCTAGGTGGCGCGGTGGTAGAGCTAGGTGGCGCGGTGGTAGAGCCAGCTGTCGTACCGAAAAGTCACGTGTTCGAATACCTGACATCATTTGGAGAAGTAAAAGCGGCTGGGCATTTTGCTAGCAACACAATCCCCTCGTATGCCGCGGCTATAGAATCTTGTAAACGCTGATTCACTAGTTACTTAGACCAGCATGGTCTGAAAAGGGGACTTTACTGTTTTACTTTACTGAGTTACCCAGCTTAACTGTCTGCCGCACACCCACACAAATGCCTTAAACGTCAACCATGCACGAACAACGACTTATACGTCATTGAAACGCGTCATCGAACGAGTAGCGCGAAGAACGTTCAATATTAAATATTACGTCGCGCCTTGCGATAGACTATACATGATAGTTAAGAGCAAGGCCTCTTCTACCCTACTTGACAAGAAGTAAGACGGGTGTAATATACAGGATACAGAGTTTTGAAACGCTGACATGTCCAACTAACCCGTGTTATCATTGCTGACGACGGCCCTGCCACTGACACTCAATGCTTGGAAAAAGCACCTTGGCTACTCTATTAGGAATGTGGTAAAGTTGCGATACTTTCACTGTATTATAGACTATCTTATTATATAGATGACCATTATATGGCGTTGAACCGTCCTATTCCCATTCCCATAGCTCAATATCGTGATCAACAAGAATTGACTGGTTTGACCAACATTGAAAAACTGATGTCGGCTACTCTAACTTGGCATAAATCGATAGACTTTCCCAGTCGATAAGTTAGATAGTGTTTACCCTACGTTAACCAATTTGATATCGGTTACCAAGTTTCCGTAAATGAGAATTTCCATGATAATTAGATGTGGGTCACCGTAAGTTCCCGTAAATGAGGACTTCTCTGCCAATTTGATGTCAGTTACCCCAAGTTTCCGTAAATCATAATTTCCCTGTCCATTTTATGTGGGTTACCAGTACGCTTCCGTAAATGCAATCTTTCCTGCCCAACTGATGTCAGTAAGCCACTTGAAAGAAAACTTTCCTGTCAAATGGACGTCGGTTCCAGCCCCCCTGGATCATTTGACCAAATCTGTTTGTTCTACCAAGTGAACATGTTTGTCATGTTATCAGATCTCTCCACTATCCGACGGGAGGGGTGGGGGGGGGTTCCAAGGCCCCTAGCTAGACCAGCTGCCACAGAGAACCCAACTAGGGGAAAGTAGTAGCTGTACTCTCAAGCTTTGGATCACTTGGCAAACGGGAAGTCCTCGAAAACGTTAGAGTCGGATCGGACGTGGTTAAAAACCCGAGGCTGTGTCGAGGGCCGAGTGTGACGACGCTCCGTGTTGAAGGTTTACGGCTGAGTAAAGATGGCGCCCGATAGGGGATGGGAATGCGTTATTGAGTAAATGAAACCGCGACTTGAATGTGCTATTTGTTTAATTTTATTATCACATCGCAGACACCAACACTATTCAATTTCTCCCGAATCAACGGATATCGCGTCAAACATTATTGGTTTAAGGCTTGCTGTGTTTTTATCCCGTGTAATGGTAATACATTCAAATGAAAATTTATTTAACGACAATTTATGATAAAGGAATCATGTTAATGTAAACTTGTAGAGCAACTGTACACATGAAGGCTGAGATTTAGTGTTCGGGGGCCTAGATTATTGTACGGCCCATTTGCTCGAATCAGAGACCCGTTATTTTCGTCAATGAAGTACCGTTCTGGGGACGTCGTTAGTCTGAAACTCTAGGAAATGTTGGTATCCTCAACACCTACTCACAAATACGCCTCTGAAAGTTCATAACCGGTCCTTTTAAATATTGTTTTTATGTTCCTTAACCCTCAACTATATATATTTATTTATATATATCTATATTGCGGGGGGGGGGCCGCTGCCGCAGCTTGCCGGACTGTGTATGCCGGGGCTCCCTCTACTTTCGTACACTATCGGGTGTACACTTGCATGCTCTGCCCTTGCGTGCTCTGCCCTTGCGTGCTCTGCCCTTTCGGGCTTTAAAAAATTGATAAACTAATCTGTTTATATGTTGGATGGACGCGCGATTCAAGCAAACGTCAATCTTAATTAGAATCGAAAAGTAACTTCTGCATGTTTTCTCTAAACATTATTTCACACTTAATGCCATACTGAAATAAATATGATTTAGTGCGTGACAAATCAAATATACACTCTAATTAAAAGTAAAAACAATATTGTTAGGGCTTGTCCAAATTATTTTTAAAAATTTGTTCGATTAATCGGAGAAAATTTAATCGATTAATCGATAAAATTTCTATTAATTATAACTTTATAATGCACATATACAGATCCCGTTAGGTCACGATTCATTATTTCGTGAAATCGGTCCATTAAGTACGTCACGCTATTTTTGACCATTATTAACTCTCCCCCTGTCACAAATCTCGGACCCCACCATCCCCCCCCCAAAGTACGTCATACCTCGAACAAAAAATGTGTATTTAATAACAAAATAATTACAATTTAATATTAAACACCCCCTCCCCCCTGGTCAAAAACTGTCACACTTTCTTACACCCATTCCCGCTTCCCCTGGAGCGTGACGTACCTTATGGACGGCCCCTAAGTCGCGGTAATTCCATAGCTCCCAAATTTCATGACGTAAAACACCAAATTCGTTCTGCTATGCAAGAAATAAGGAAGAAAATGTATTTGTTTACCGTATTATGCCGTATATACTCGTTCTAAAGCCCGTTCATTCGTAAGCCGACCCCCACCCTCTTTTGGAAGACAAAAGTATTAAAAGTGTGTAACCTGCTCGTAAGCCGACACCCCCAAAAATAATATGACAGCGTAAACAAAATGGTACAGATTAAAAAAAACAAAAAAACAAGGTAAGTCGGTAATTATGATTGTTTACTTTGTACTCTGTCTTTATCTCTGTCTTTGTGCTCTTTGTTAGGTAAGTGTTACCGGTATTTTCATTTTTCTTTGGTAAGCAGTGGCGAAAACGCGTATATCAAAATTCTTTGTTGAAAACACAACTTTTTACAAACACGTTATTAAAACATTCACAAAAATTTAAAAAATTATTAAATAAGGTAACTGCAGATGTTTATTAATATTTTATTGCTTCTGGTAGAGCAGTCGAATCTTGTCGAAAAGGACCTTGATGATCTACAATAACAACACCAATATTCAATGTACATGCAGAAATCACTTATGACTCGCTCGTAAGTCAACCCCCCAACTTTTCCCCCTAGATTTTTTCAAAAAATGTCGGCTTTAGAACGAGTATAAACGGTACGTATGCATGTCTAAATAAATAATAATAATACGAGGGACAGTATGTAAGTAAAAAAAAATGTTAATAATTGGAAAAAAAATATTAGAACTATTTACTTAAATTTTAATCGAATTTTAATCGATCAAATTAATTTTAATCGATTAAATTTTTAACGATTAATCGCTAAATTTATCGTAATTTACGCAGCCCCAATTATTAGCTTTCAACTAATAATTAGCAGTTAATAACTGAAAATAAATATTGTAATAAATAGTTTTACAATTTCATTAAATTCGTTGACCCTTTATGACCCCCTTTCCAGTCCAAGACGGACTATGGGGCAGGTGATGTAGCGTTCACAATTTTTTAGCCACCACTAACGAGCAGGGGAATGTGTGGCCAGCACAATGCCCCAGGGGCCTGCCAGTGCCTGGGCTCGAACCCGCGACTCGGGATCTGCCTCGGATTGATAGTCCAGTGCGCTAACACTTAGACCATCGCGCCCCTATATATCCTTTTAATCCCCCATGAAAATTCTTTTTAACTTCTATTATTTAACGCATGGAGGTGTGCAGGATGTGATTGCAAACTCGTGAATGAAAGAACGCACCAATGGATGGGTGATTGAGGCTGTATTCATGGATGGTATGTATGACCGAGGTTTGCTGGAGGGTTTGTATGACCGAGGTTTGCTGGATGGATAGATAGCTGGATGGGTGTGAGTCTGGGTGTTAGTGAGGATTGAAAGACAATGGCTAGAGGATAGACATTGCGCTGTTTGCTTTTCTCAAGAGTTCAATAATTAATCTCTAAAACAATGAAATAACCCCCTCTTGTTATTCGGTTATTTCCGTTAAAAGCAAATCCGCTAAAGGGTGCAAAAAGGAAAAGGGGGGGGGGAGTTGGGATAAGGACGACGTTGAAAATATAATGACGAATGTTATGCACATTATAAAAACAAGGAATCTTAGAAAAAAATAATGTCAAGTAGGCAAAGAATGTACGTGGAACACAGCGGCCCTAATAAAAAAAACGACTGCTAGCCAGGACGAGAACATCTGTACACTGAATGGTATAGATGTCGCATCAACGTCTTCGCCTTGAGTGTCCCCATCCGTCACACTTGACCGAGTCAACAGTGCGATAACGGACCCGGGTGTCTTGCTTGTTGGTCGAGTTATAAGGTAAGTCGATTTTCCTTCCCTCCCCACGTCTCACCACTAGGCAGCTATTGCGTATATACCAAGGTTAGTCCACACCACACCCTACGTTCAGCGTAGCACCCTACCCCCAGTACGGCTAAACATGTAAATACAGTTTTATTAAGATTTATACCATACGCAAAGTCTAACGGGTACACTTCATACAAGAACTAAGTTCATCCAGTCA
>CALYLW010000830.1:384918-579960 GCA_944989445.1 Ampullaceana balthica
TATAAGTAGAGCCATTGGTACATCAGTTCCTCCAGTGAAGCTACCGTATAAGTAGAGCCATTGGTACATCAGTTCCTCCAGTGAAGCTACCGTATAAAGTAGAGCCATTGGTACATCAGTTCCTCCAGTGAAGCTACCGTATAAATAGAGCCATTGGTACATCAGTTCCTCCAGTGAAGCTACCGTATAAGTAGAGCCATTGGTACATCAGTTCCTCCAGTGAAGCTACCGTATAAATAGAGCCATTGGTACATCAGTTCCTCCAGTGAAGCTACCGTATAAATAGAGCCATTGGTACATCAGTTCCTCCAGTGAAGCTACCGTATAAATAGAGCCATTGGTACATCAGTTCCTCCAGTGAAGCTACCGTATAAATAGAGCCATTGGTACATCAGTTCCTCCAGTGAAGCCTACCGTATAAGTAGAGCCATTGGTACATCAGTTCCTCCAGTGAAGCTACCGTATAAATAGAGCCATTGGTACATCAGTTCCTCCAGTGAAGCTACCGTATAAATAGAGCCATTGGTACATCAGTTCCTCCAGTGAAGCTACCGTATAAATAGAGCCATTGGTACATCAGTTCCTCCAGTGAAGCTACCGTATAAGTAGAGCCATTGGTACATCAGTTCCTCCAGTGAAGCTACCGTATAAATAGAGCCATTGGTACATCAGTTCCTCCAGTGAAGCTACCGTATAAATAGAGCCATTGGTACATCAGTTCCTCCAGTGAAGCTACCGTATAAATAGAGCCATTGGTACATCAGTTCCTCCAGTGAAGCTACCGTATAAATAGAGCCATTGGTACATCAGTTCCTCCAGTGAAGCTACCGTATAAATAGAGCCATTGGTACATCAGTTCCTCCAGTGAAGCTACCGTATAAATAGAGCCATTGGTACATCAGTTCCTCCAGTGAAGCTACCGTATAAATAGAGCCATTGGTACATCAGTTCCTCCAGTGAAGCTACCGTATAAATAGAGCCATTGGTACATCAGTTCCTCCAGTGAAGCTACCGTATAAATAGAGCCATTGGTACATCAGTTCCTCCAGTGAAGCTACCGTATAAATAGAGCCATTGGTACATCAGTTCCTCCAGTGAAGCTACCGTATAAATAGAGCCATTGGTACATCAGTTCCTCCAGTGAAGCTACCGTATAAATAGAGCCATTGGTACATCAGTTCCTCCAGTGAAGCTACCGTATAAATAGAGCCATTGGTACATCAGTTCCTCCAGTGAAGCTACCGTATAAATAGAGCCATTGGTACATCAGTTCCTCCAGTGAAGCTACCGTATAAATAGAGCCATTGGTACATCAGTTCCTCCAGTGAAGCTACCGTATAAATAGAGCCATTGGTACATCAGTTCCTCCAGTGAAGCTACCGTATAAATAGAGCCATTGGTACATCAGTTCCTCCAGTGAAGCTACCGTATAAATAGAGCCATTGGTACATCAGTTCCTCCAGTGAAGCTACCGTATAAATAGAGCCATTGGTACATCAGTTCCTCCAGTGAAGCTACCGTATAAAGTAGAGCCATTGGTACATCAGTTCCTCCAGTGAAGCTACCGTATAAATAGAGCCATTGGTACATCAGTTCCTCCAGTGAAGCTACCGTATAAATAGAGCCATTGGTACATCAGTTCCTCCAGTGAAGCTACCGTATAAATAGAGCCATTGGTACATCAGTTCCTCCAGTGAAGCTACCGTATAAATAGAGCCATTGGTACATCAGTTCCTCCAGTGAAGCTACCGTATAAATAGAGCCATTGGTACATCAGTTCCTCCAGTGAAGCTACCGTATAAGTAGAGCCATTGGTACATCAGTTCCTCCAGTGAAGCTACCGTATAAATAGAGCCATTGGTACATCAGTTCCTCCAGTGAAGCTACCGTATAAATAGAGCCATTGGTACATCAGTTCCTCCAGTGAAGCTACCGTATAAATAGAGCCATTGGTACATCAGTTCCTCCAGTGAAGCTACCGTATAAATAGAGCCATTGGTACATCAGTTCCTCCAGTGAAGCTACCGTATAAGTAGAGCCATTGGTACATCAGTTCCTCCAGTGAAGCTACCGTATAAATAGAGCCATTGGTACATCAGTTCCTCCAGTGAAGCTACCGTATAAATAGAGCCATTGGTACATCAGTTCCTCCAGTGAAGCTACCGTATAAATAGAGCCATTGGTACATCAGTTCCTCCAGTGAAGCTACCGTATAAATAGAGCCATTGGTACATCAGTTCCTCCAGTGAAGCTACCGTATAAATAGAGCCATTGGTACATCAGTTCCTCCAGTGAAGCTACCGTATAAATAGAGCCATTGGTACATCAGTTCCTCCAGTGAAGCTACCGTATAAATAGAGCCATTGGTACATCAGTTCCTCCAGTGAAGCTACCGTATAAATAGAGCCATTGGTACATCAGTTCCTCCAGTGAAGCTACCGTATAAATAGAGCCATTGGTACATCAGTTCCTCCAGTGAAGCTACCGTATAAATAGAGCCATTGGTACATCAGTTCCTCCAGTGAAGCTACCGTATAAATAGAGCCATTGGTACATCAGTTCCTCCAGTGAAGCTACCGTATAAATAGAGCCATTGGTACATCAGTTCCTCCAGTGAAGCTACCGTATAAATAGAGCCATTGGTACATCAGTTCCTCCAGTGAAGCTACCGTATAAATAGAGCCATTGGTACATCAGTTCCTCCAGTGAAGCTACCGTATAAATAGAGCCATTGGTACATCAGTTCCTCCAGTGAAGCTACCGTATAAATAGAGCCATTGGTACATCAGTTCCTCCAGTGAAGCTACCGTATAAATAGAGCCATTGGTACATCAGTTCCTCCAGTGAAGCTACCGTATAAATAGAGCCATTGGTACATCAGTTCCTCCAGTGAAGCTACCGTATAAATAGAGCCATTGGTACATCAGTTCCTCCAGTGAAGCTACCGTATAAATAGAGCCATTGGTACATCAGTTCCTCCAGTGAAGCTACCGTATAAATAGAGCCATTGGTACATCAGTTCCTCCAGTGAAGCTACCGTATAAATAGAGCCATTGGTACATCAGTTCCTCCAGTGAAGCTACCGTATAAATAGAGCCATTGGTACATCAGTTCCTCCAGTGAAGCTACCGTATAAATAGAGCCATTGGTACATCAGTTCCTCCAGTGAAGCTACCGTATAAATAGAGCCATTGGTACATCAGTTCCTCCAGTGAAGCTACCGTATAAATAGAGCCATTGGTACATCAGTTCCTCCAGTGAAGCTACCGTATAAATAGAGCCATTGGTACATCAGTTCCTCCAGTGAAGCTACCGTATAAATAGAGCCATTGGTACATCAGTTCCTCCAGTGAAGCTACCGTATAAATAGAGCCATTGGTACATCAGTTCCTCCAGTGAAGCTACCGTATAAATAGAGCCATTGGTACATCAGTTCCTCCAGTGAAGCTACCGTATAAAGTAGAGCCATTGGTACATCAGTTCCTCCAGTGAAGCTACCGTATAAATAGAGCCATTGGTACATCAGTTCCTCCAGTGAAGCTACCGTATAAATAGAGCCATTGGTACATCAGTTCCTCCAGTGAAGCTACCGTATAAATAGAGCCATTGGTACATCAGTTCCTCCAGTGAAGCTACCGTATAAATAGAGCCATTGGTACATCAGTTCCTCCAGTGAAGCTACCGTATAAATAGAGCCATTGGTACATCAGTTCCTCCAGTGAAGCTACCGTATAAATAGAGCCATTGGTACATCAGTTCCTCCAGTGAAGCTACCGTATAAATAGAGCCATTGGTACATCAGTTCCTCCAGTGAAGCTACCGTATAAATAGAGCCATTGGTACATCAGTTCCTCCAGTGAAGCTACCGTATAAATAGAGCCATTGGTACATCAGTTCCTCCAGTGAAGCTACCGTATAAAGTAGAGCCATTGGTACATCAGTTCCTCCAGTGAAGCTACCGTATAAATAGAGCCATTGGTACATCAGTTCCTCCAGTGAAGCTACCGTATAAATAGAGCCATTGGTACATCAGTTCCTCCAGTGAAGCTACCGTATAAGTAGAGCCATTGGTACATCAGTTCCTCCAGTGAAGCTACCGTATAAATAGAGCCATTGGTACATCAGTTCCTCCAGTGAAGCTACCGTATAAATAGAGCCATTGGTACATCAGTTCCTCCAGTGAAGCTACCGTATAAATAGAGCCATTGGTACATCAGTTCCTCCAGTGAAGCTACCGTATAAATAGAGCCATTGGTACATCAGTTCCTCCAGTGAAGCTACCGTATAAATAGAGCCATTGGTACATCAGTTCCTCCAGTGAAGCTACCGTATAAATAGAGCCATTGGTACATCAGTTCCTCCAGTGAAGCTACCGTATAAATAGAGCCATTGGTACATCAGTTCCTCCAGTGAAGCTACCGTATAAATAGAGCCATTGGTACATCAGTTCCTCCAGTGAAGCTACCGTATAAATAGAGCCATTGGTACATCAGTTCCTCCAGTGAAGCTACCGTATAAGTAGAGCCATTGGTACATCAGTTCCTCCAGTGAAGCTACCGTATAAATAGAGCCATTGGTACATCAGTTCCTCCAGTGAAGCTACCGTATAAATAGAGCCATTGGTACATCAGTTCCTCCAGTGAAGCTACCGTATAAATAGAGCCATTGGTACATCAGTTCCTCCAGTGAAGCTACCGTATAAATAGAGCCATTGGTACATCAGTTCCTCCAGTGAAGCTACCGTATAAATAGAGCCATTGGTACATCAGTTCCTCCAGTGAAGCTACCGTATAAAGTAGAGCCATTGGTACATCAGTTCCTCCAGTGAAGCTACCGTATAAATAGAGCCATTGGTACATCAGTTCCTCCAGTGAAGCTACCGTATAAAGTAGAGCCATTGGTACATCAGTTCCTCCAGTGAAGCTACCGTATAAATAGAGCCATTGGTACATCAGTTCCTCCAGTGAAGCTACCGTATAAATAGAGCCATTGGTACATCAGTTCCTCCAGTGAAGCTACCGTATAAATAGAGCCATTGGTACATCAGTTCCTCCAGTGAAGCTACCGTATAAGTAGAGCCATTGGTACATCAGTTCCTCCAGTGAAGCTACCGTATAAGTAGAGCCATTGGTACATCAGTTCCTCCAGTGAAGCTACCGTATAAATAGAGCCATTGGTACATCAGTTCCTCCAGTGAAGCTACCGTATAAATAGAGCCATTGGTACATCAGTTCCTCCAGTGAAGCTACCGTATAAATAGAGCCATTGGTACATCAGTTCCTCCAGTGAAGCTACCGTATAAATAGAGCCATTGGTACATCAGTTCCTCCAGTGAAGCTACCGTATAAATAGAGCCATTGGTACATCAGTTCCTCCAGTGAAGCTACCGTATAAATAGAGCCATTGGTACATCAGTTCCTCCAGTGAAGCTACCGTATAAATAGAGCCATTGGTACATCAGTTCCTCCAGTGAAGCTACCGTATAAGTAGAGCCATTGGTACATCAGTTCCTCCAGTGAAGCTACCGTATAAATAGAGCCATTGGTACATCAGTTCCTCCAGTGAAGCTACCGTATAAATAGAGCCATTGGTACATCAGTTCCTCCAGTGAAGCTACCGTATAAATAGAGCCATTGGTACATCAGTTCCTCCAGTGAAGCTACCGTATAAATAGAGCCATTGGTACATCAGTTCCTCCAGTGAAGCTACCGTATAAATAGAGCCATTGGTACATCAGTTCCTCCAGTGAAGCTACCGTATAAATAGAGCCATTGGTACATCAGTTCCTCCAGTGAAGCTACCGTATAAATAGAGCCATTGGTACATCAGTTCCTCCAGTGAAGCTACCGTATAAATAGAGCCATTGGTACATCAGTTCCTCCAG
Organism: Ampullaceana balthica; assembly: GCA_944989445.1. Classification (NCBI taxonomy): domain Eukaryota; kingdom Metazoa; phylum Mollusca; class Gastropoda; family Lymnaeidae; genus Ampullaceana; species Ampullaceana balthica. The sequence continues at coordinate 390,803 of CALYLW010000830.1, forward strand.
TGAAGCTACCGTATAAGTAGAGCCATTGGTACATCAGTTCCTCCAGTGAAGCTACCGTATAAATAGAGCCATTGGTACATCAGTTCCTCCAGTGAAGCTACCGTATAAATAGAGCCATTGGTACATCAGTTCCTCCAGTGAAGCTACCGTATAAGTAGAGCCATTGGTACATCAGTTCCTCCAGTGAAGCTACCGTATAAATAGAGCCATTGGTACATCAGTTCCTCCAGTGAAGCTACCGTATAAATAGAGCCATTGGTACATCAGTTCCTCCAGTGAAGCTACCGTATAAATAGAGCCATTGGTACATCAGTTCCTCCAGTGAAGCTACCGTATAAATAGAGCCATTGGTACATCAGTTCCTCCAGTGAAGCTACCGTATAAATAGAGCCATTGGTACATCAGTTCCTCCAGTGAAGCTACCGTATAAAGTAGAGCCATTGGTACATCAGTTCCTCCAGTGAAGCTACCGTATAAATAGAGCCATTGGTACATCAGTTCCTCCAGTGAAGCTACCGTATAAATAGAGCCATTGGTACATCAGTTCCTCCAGTGAAGCTACCGTATAAATAGAGCCATTGGTACATCAGTTCCTCCAGTGAAGCTACCGTATAAATAGAGCCATTGGTACATCAGTTCCTCCAGTGAAGCTACCGTATAAATAGAGCCATTGGTACATCAGTTCCTCCAGTGAAGCTACCGTATAAGTAGAGCCATTGGTACATCAGTTCCTCCAGTGAAGCTACCGTATAAGTAGAGCCATTGGTACATCAGTTCCTCCAGTGAAGCTACCGTATAAATAGAGCCATTGGTACATCAGTTCCTCCAGTGAAGCTACCGTATAAATAGAGCCATTGGTACATCAGTTCCTCCAGTGAAGCTACCGTATAAATAGAGCCATTGGTACATCAGTTCCTCCAGTGAAGCTACCGTATAAATAGAGCCATTGGTACATCAGTTCCTCCAGTGAAGCTACCGTATAAATAGAGCCATTGGTACATCAGTTCCTCCAGTGAAGCTACCGTATAAAGTAGAGCCATTGGTACATCAGTTCCTCCAGTGAAGCTACCGTATAAATAGAGCCATTGGTACATCAGTTCCTCCAGTGAAGCTACCGTATAAATAGAGCCATTGGTACATCAGTTCCTCCAGTGAAGCTACCGTATAAATAGAGCCATTGGTACATCAGTTCCTCCAGTGAAGCTACCGTATAAGTAGAGCCATTGGTACATCAGTTCCTCCAGTGAAGCTACCGTATAAATAGAGCCATTGGTACATCAGTTCCTCCAGTGAAGCTACCGTATAAATAGAGCCATTGGTACATCAGTTCCTCCAGTGAAGCTACCGTATAAATAGAGCCATTGGTACATCAGTTCCTCCAGTGAAGCTACCGTATAAATAGAGCCATTGGTACATCAGTTCCTCCAGTGAAGCTACCGTATAAGTAGAGCCATTGGTACATCAGTTCCTCCAGTGAAGCTACCGTATAAAGTAGAGCCATTGGTACATCAGTTCCTCCAGTGAAGCTACCGTATAAGTAGAGCCATTGGTACATCAGTTCCTCCAGTGAAGCTACCGTATAAATAGAGCCATTGGTACATCAGTTCCTCCAGTGAAGCTACCGTATAAGTAGAGCCATTGGTACATCAGTTCCTCCAGTGAAGCTACCGTATAAATAGAGCCATTGGTACATCAGTTCCTCCAGTGAAGCTACCGTATAAGTAGAGCCATTGGTACATCAGTTCCTCCAGTGAAGCTACCGTATAAATAGAGCCATTGGTACATCAGTTCCTCCAGTGAAGCTACCGTATAAATAGAGCCATTGGTACATCAGTTCCTCCAGTCAAGCTACCGTATAAGTAGAGCCATTGGTACATCAGTTCCTCCAGTGAAGCTACTCCGTACATATAGAGCCCATTGATACACTCAGTACTCCAGTGATGCTACGTATTTTGTTGGAGACTTATTGGTTCAGCAGTTCCTCCCAGTGAAGGCTCCGTTATTTACTAGAGCCCATTGGTTCACATCAGTGCAGACTGTCAAGCTTGCCGTATTTGGTGTGAGCCTTTGGTTCTTCTGGTCACGACTGTATGGAGCAGCAGGAGTTCAGTGCAACATTGGTTACATCAGTGCCGCCTGTTTCGACTAAGTAGTTGGTGTGGAACATGGGGGTTTGATGGAGACGCTAGGGTAGCGATCAGGCTGTTTGAGTGACAGGGGAGTCTGCTGGGAAGCACCACTGAATTGCCTCCGGAGTTTCGTTTGCCTGGGGGGATAGCATGGGCCGCTAGTGATTGATTCAGGATGAATAGTGTGCATTGTGGTGTCTGTGACAGGTCCGACAGGATTGAAGCAGTTGTAGGTCGTGAAAGTGGGGTCTGGAGTGCAGGCACTGGTTTGAGTACGGGTGCTTGGTGTGCCATATGGGTCTGCAGGGGCAGCCAGCTGTAATCGTCAGCGTGTTTGTGTGACCAATTGGTTCATGCAGGGAGTCTAAGTCATGATACCGTATATGTTGAGCCATGTGGTTCATCAGTTCCTCCAGTGAAGCAGTCAGTCATAACTTGTGCACATTTGGTACTTCGGTTCCAGCCCTGTGTGTTGATAAAGCGCCTGTTTTGTGACATGGGTTATTGATGGGACGACTGGGTTGAGTTGGAGTTGGAGTGAATGGGGGGTATGATGGGAAGAATGGATTGAAGAAGGTGTTGGTGAGCTTGGGGGTATGTCATGGGCCGACAGGGTTGTTCAGGTGATTGGTTGTTAGCCTGTGGGGAAGAGGGGGCACTGGGTGAGTAAGCTATTATGAGTCGCTCTGGGGAATTCGGTTCCGATGGGGTTGCTGTAAGGTGTTTCGTGTTCCAATGGGGGACTGCTGGGAAGACACTGAGGGTTGCTGTCAGGAGTACGTTGTGCAATGGGGGTATGCTGGGGCAGCTGTCAATTCTCCGTATATTGATAGTGATATGTGGTACATCAGTTCCTCCACGATGATTGCTATCCGCGTTTTTGTAGAGCCTTTGGTTCATCGGTTACCGCCAGTGGGAATATGCTACGTTCTAAATAGAGCCCATGTGTTACTTCTGGGTCTAATGTGGAAAGATTCCCCGTAGATTTGAGAGCCACAATTGGTGTATCTTCAGTTACGCTCAGGAGAAGCGACCGTATATAGTGAGCCTTTGGGCAATGCATGTGCTCACAGTCATGACTTACCCTTAGAAGTAGTGTGCATATGCGGGGCTACATCAGGTTAAGTTTGGTGTTGAGTACAAGGTGTTTGAGAGCCATTGATACATCAGTTACTTCCACGGAAGTCTACCGTATAAATAGAGCCATTGGTACATCAGTTCCGTCCAGTGAAGCTTACCGTATAAATAGTGCCAATTAGGCCTACTTCAGTGCGTACAAACCCTTGCATTTACGCTCTCCAGTCAAGCTACCTCGTACTAGATAGTAGAGCTATGGTACATTACGTGTTCCTAAAGTGATATGGCTACGCGTATAAATAGCAGCCATCTTCGGTACATCAGTTCCTCCATTCAGCACAACCGTATAATATACGAGCCATTGGTCACAACAGTTCCTCAAGTCAGCATACTCGTATATAAATAGAGCCATTGGCCTTACCATCAGGTTCCTCACGTGAAGCATAATATCCGCTATAAATAGAGAAACATTGTACATCACCTTCTCCGCAAGCTACTGGTATAAATAGTAGCATATTGGTACATGCAAGTTCCATCCACGTGAAGCTATGCCCGTATAAGTATGAAGCCAGTGGAGTACATCATAGGTTTCCCTCCAGTCTACGCTACACTTATTTAAGTCACGAGCATTGGTACATCGGTTCCTCAGTGTAAGCATACCGTATAGTAGAGACAATTGCGTACCTACAGTGCCTCCATGTGAAGCGTCACGCGTTTTTGTTCTTTAGACACGTGGGAGCTCATATGTACATGATGCTCCAGTAAGCTCACCGGATTATTCAAGAGGCCATTGGCTTCACGTAATCGTTCTCTCCAGTGACACAACCGTATATTTATGAGAGCCATTGGTACATCGAGCTTCCTCATAGTCAGCTACGTACTATAAAGTAGTAAGCACCTATTGGTTACATCAGTTCCTCCAGTGAAGCTACCGTATAAGTAGAGCCATTGGTACATCGGTTCCTGCCAGTGAAGCATACCGTATAATATAGAGCCATTGGTACATCAGTTCCTCCAGTGAAGCTACCGTATAAGTAGAGCCATTGGTACATCAGTTCCTCAGTGAAGCTACCGTATAATAGAGCCATTGTACATCGGTTCCTCCAGTGAAGCTACCGTATAATAGAGCCATTGGTACATCAGTTCCTCCAGTGAAGCTACCGTATAAGTAGAGCCATTGGTACATCGGTTTCTCCAGTGAAGCTACCGTATAAATAGAGCATTGGTACATCAGTTCCCCAGTCAAGCCACCGTATAAGTAGAGCCATTGGTACATCAGTTCCTCCAGTAAGCTACCGTATATAGAGCTTGTACTCTAGTAGTAGTATAAATAGAGCCATTGGTACATCAGTTCCTCCAGTGAAGCTACCGTATAAATAGAGCCATTGGTACATCAGTTCCTCCAGTGAAGCTACCGTATAAATAGAGCCATTGGTACATCAGTTCCTCCAGTGAAGCTACCGTATAAATAGAGCCATTGGTACATCAGTTCCTCCAGTGAAGCTACCGTATAAATAGAGCCATTGGTACATCAGTTCCTCCAGTGAAGCTACCGTATAAAGTAGAGCCATTGGTACATCAGTTCCTCCAGTGAAGCTACCGTATAAATAGAGCCATTGGTACATCAGTTCCTCCAGTGAAGCTACCGTATAAATAGAGCCATTGGTACATCAGTTCCTCCAGTGAAGCTACCGTATAAGTAGAGCCATTGGTACATCAGTTCCTCCAGTGAAGCTACCGTATAAATAGAGCCATTGGTACATCAGTTCCTCCAGTGAAGCTACCGTATAAATAGAGCCATTGGTACATCAGTTCCTCCAGTGAAGCTACCGTATAAATAGAGCCATTGGTACATCAGTTCCTCCAGTGAAGCTACCGTATAAATAGAGCCATTGGTACATCAGTTCCTCCAGTGAAGCTACCGTATAAATAGAGCCATTGGTACATCAGTTCCTCCAGTGAAGCTACCGTATAAGTAGAGCCATTGGTACATCAGTTCCTCCAGTGAAGCTACCGTATAAATAGAGCCATTGGTACATCAGTTCCTCCAGTGAAGCTACCGTATAAATAGAGCCATTGGTACATCAGTTCCTCCAGTGAAGCTACCGTATAAATAGAGCCATTGGTACATCAGTTCCTCCAGTGAAGCTACCGTATAAATAGAGCCATTGGTACATCAGTTCCTCCAGTGAAGCTACCGTATAAATAGAGCCATTGGTACATCAGTTCCTCCAGTGAAGCTACCGTATAAAGTAGAGCCATTGGTACATCAGTTCCTCCAGTGAAGCTACCGTATAAATAGAGCCATTGGTACATCAGTTCCTCCAGTGAAGCTACCGTATAAATAGAGCCATTGGTACATCAGTTCCTCCAGTGAAGCTACCGTATAAGTAGAGCCATTGGTACATCAGTTCCTCCAGTGAAGCTACCGTATAAATAGAGCCATTGGTACATCAGTTCCTCCAGTGAAGCTACCGTATAAATAGAGCCATTGGTACATCAGTTCCTCCAGTGAAGCTACCGTATAAATAGAGCCATTGGTACATCAGTTCCTCCAGTGAAGCTACCGTATAAATAGAGCCATTGGTACATCAGTTCCTCCAGTCAAGCTACCGTATAAATAGAGCCATTGGTACATCAGTTCCTCCAGTGAAGCTACCGTATAAATAGAGCCATTGGTACATCAGTTCCTCCAGTGAAGCTACCGTATAAATAGAGCCATTGGTACATCAGTTCCTCCAGTGAAGCTACCGTATAAGTAGAGCCATTGGTACATCAGTTCCTCCAGTGAAGCTACCGTATAAATAGAGCCATTGGTACATCAGTTCCTCCAGTGAAGCTACCGTATAAATAGAGCCATTGGTACATCAGTTCCTCCAGTGAAGCTACCGTATAAAGTAGAGCCATTGGTACATCAGTTCCTCCAGTGAAGCTACCGTATAAATAGAGCCATTGGTACATCAGTTCCTCCAGTGAAGCTACCGTATAAATAGAGCCATTGGTACATCAGTTCCTCCAGTGAAGCTACCGTATAAATAGAGCCATTGGTACATCAGTTCCTCCAGTCAAGCTACCGTATAAGTAGAGCCATTGGTACATCAGTTCCTCCAGTGAAGCTACCGTATAAATAGAGCCATTGGTACATCAGTTCCTCCAGTGAAGCTACCGTATAAATAGAGCCATTGGTACATCAGTTCCTCCAGTGAAGCTACCGTATAAATAGAGCCATTGGTACATCAGTTCCTCCAGTGAAGCTACCGTATAAGTAGAGCCATTGGTACATCAGTTCCTCCAGTGAAGCTACCGTATAAAGTAGAGCCATTGGTACATCAGTTCCTCCAGTGAAGCTACCGTATAAATAGAGCCATTGGTACATCAGTTCCTCCAGTCAAGCTACCGTATAAGTAGAGCCATTGGTACATCAGTTCCTCCAGTGAAGCTACCGTATAAATAGAGCCATTGGTACATCAGTTCCTCCAGTGAAGCTACCGTATAAATAGAGCCATTGGTACATCAGTTCCTCCAGTGAAGCTACCGTATAAAGTAGAGCCATTGGTACATCAGTTCCTCCAGTGAAGCTACCGTATAAATAGAGCCATTGGTACATCAGTTCCTCCAGTGAAGCTACCGTATAAGTAGAGCCATTGGTACATCAGTTCCTCCAGTGAAGCTACCGTATAAATAGAGCCATTGGTACATCAGTTCCTCCAGTGAAGCTACCGTATAAATAGAGCCATTGGTACATCAGTTCCTCCAGTGAAGCTACCGTATAAATAGAGCCATTGGTACATCAGTTCCTCCAGTGAAGCTACCGTATAAATAGAGCCATTGGTACATCAGTTCCTCCAGTGAAGCTACCGTATAAGTAGAGCCATTGGTACATCAGTTCCTCCAGTGAAGCTACCGTATAAATAGAGCCATTGGTACATCAGTTCCTCCAGTGAAGCTACCGTATAAAGTAGAGCCATTGGTACATCAGTTCCTCCAGTGAAGCTACCGTATAAATAGAGCCATTGGTACATCAGTTCCTCCAGTGAAGCTACCGTATAAGTAGAGCCATTGGTACATCAGTTCCTCCAGTGAAGCTACCGTATAAGTAGAGCCATTGGTACATCAGTTCCTCCAGTGAAGCTACCGTATAAGTAGAGCCATTGGTACATCAGTTCCTCCAGTGAAGCTACCGTATAAGTAGAGCCATTGGTACATCAGTTCCTCCAGTGAAGCTACCGTATAAATAGAGCCATTGGTACATCAGTTCCTCCAGTGAAGCTACCGTATAAGTAGAGCCATTGGTACATCAGTTCCTCCAGTGAAGCTACCGTATAAATAGAGCCATTGGTACATCAGTTCCTCCAGTGAAGCTACCGTATAAATAGAGCCATTGGTACATCAGTTCCTCCAGTGAAGCTACCGTATAAATAGAGCCATTGGTACATCAGTTCCTCCAGTGAAGCTACCGTATAAATAGAGCCATTGGTACATCAGTTCCTCCAGTGAAGCTACCGTATAAATAGAGCCATTGGTACATCAGTTCCTCCAGTGAAGCTACCGTATAAAGTAGAGCCATTGGTACATCAGTTCCTCCAGTGAAGCTACCGTATAAATAGAGCCATTGGTACATCAGTTCCTCCAGTGAAGCTACCGTATAAATAGAGCCATTGGTACATCAGTTCCTCCAGTGAAGCTACCGTATAAATAGAGCCATTGGTACATCAGTTCCTCCAGTCAAGCTACCGTATAAATAGAGCCATTGGTACATCAGTTCCTCCAGTGAAGCTACCGTATAAATAGAGCCATTGGTACATCAGTTCCTCCAGTGAAGCTACCGTATAAATAGAGCCATTGGTACATCAGTTCCTCCAGTGAAGCTACCGTATAAAGTAGAGCCATTGGTACATCAGTTCCTCCAGTGAAGCTACCGTATAAATAGAGCCATTGGTACATCAGTTCCTCCAGTGAAGCTACCGTATAAATAGAGCCATTGGTACATCAGTTCCTCCAGTGAAGCTACCGTATAAATAGAGCCATTGGTACATCAGTTCCTCCAGTGAAGCTACCGTATAAATAGAGCCATTGGTACATCAGTTCCTCCAGTGAAGCTACCGTATAAATAGAGCCATTGGTACATCAGTTCCTCCAGTGAAGCTACCGTATAAATAGAGCCATTGGTACATCAGTTCCTCCAGTGAAGCTACCGTATAAGTAGAGCCATTGGTACATCAGTTCCTCCAGTGAAGCTACCGTATAAATAGAGCCATTGGTACATCAGTTCCTCCAGTGAAGCTACCGTATAAATAGAGCCATTGGTACATCAGTTCCTCCAGTGAAGCTACCGTATAAATAGAGCCATTGGTACATCAGTTCCTCCAGTGAAGCTACCGTATAAATAGAGCCATTGGTACATCAGTTCCTCCAGTGAAGCTACCGTATAAATAGAGCCATTGGTACATCAGTTCCTCCAGTCAAGCTACCGTATAAGTAGAGCCATTGGTACATCAGTTCCTCCAGTGAAGCTACCGTATAAAGTAGAGCCATTGGTACATCAGTTCCTCCAGTGAAGCTACCGTATAAATAGAGCCATTGGTACATCAGTTCCTCCAGTGAAGCTACCGTATAAATAGAGCCATTGGTACATCAGTTCCTCCAGTGAAGCTACCGTATAAATAGAGCCATTGGTACATCAGTTCCTCCAGTGAAGCTACCGTATAAATAGAGCCATTGGTACATCAGTTCCTCCAGTCAAGCTACCGTATAAATAGAGCCATTGGTACAATTTAGATCACGCAACGCTTCCGATGACGTGGTTTATAATACGTACAATAGAGCAGTGCTTCTCAAATCGGTGGTCCACGGACCTGGGCCACACGCCGCCAGTTCGCAGAAGTTATCAAGAGAAGGACAGAAAAAGATAATTATAAATATAATCCTCCATTTGCATCCTTTAATTCTAGAATATGTCAATTTGTTCTCAATGAGTACATAATTAAAACAATTAAAATAAATTACATTTCGCTACCACGACTGTAAAGAAAAAATAGTTCACCGCTCCCTAGTGCAATGGAAAAATTCCTAGCGGTCCGACACACTAAAAAGTTTGAGAAGCACTGCAATAGAGGACTACATGAATGGCGCTGAAAAGCCTTATCAATAAAATAACTTGAGCGGCTGCATACTGCTTAAATGACGCCAAATGTAAATACCGCAGGATCAGGTGATGCAGACTTCTGTGCCATGAGTCTTAACTTTCAACTTTCATTTTCAAGGTTTGCAAATTGAATTAAAATCTCTGTGGGTATATCTTTGTACAAATTTTCCCAATAGTCCCCCCCCCCAAATATGTAATGTCATTTGATTTTTCCTTTTATTAGATTAAATGTTTCAGTTGAGAGGTGATTAGGGTGGGAACATATAGACATTAGTGGGCTATGGGCGGTGGGAACATATATATATATATATTAGTGGCCTATGGGCGGTGGGAACATATAGATATATTAGTGGCCTATGGGCGGTGGGAACATATAGACATTAGTGGGCTATGGGCGGTGGGAACATATAGACATTAGTGGGCTATGGGCGGTGGGAACATATAGACATTAGTGGGCTATGCGCGGTGGGAACATATAGACATTAGTGGGCTATGGGCGGTGGGAACATATAGACATTAGTGGGCTATGGGCGGTGGGAACATATAGATATTGGTGGGCTATGGGCGGTGGGAACATATAGACATTAGTGGGCTATGGGCGGTGGGAACATATAGACATTAGTGGGCTATGGGCGGTGGGAACATATAGACATTAGTGGGCTATGGGCGGTGGGAACATATAGATATTGGTGGGCTATGGGCGGTGGGAACATATATATATTGGTGGGCTATGGGGGTGGGAACATATATATATATTGGTGGGCTATGGGGGTGGGAACATATATATATATTGGTGGGCTATGGGGGTGGGAACATATATATATATATTGGTGGGCTATGGGGGTGGGAACATATATATATATATTGGTGGGCTATGGGCGGTGGGAACATATATATATATTGGTGGGCTATGGGGGGTGGGAACATATATATATATATTGGTGGGCTATGGGCGGTGGGAACATATATATATATTGGTGGGCTATGGGGGTGGGAACATATATATATATATTGGTGGGCTATGGGCGGTGGGAACATATATATATATTGGTGGGCTATGGGGGGTGGGAACATATATATATATATTGGTGGGCTATGGGGGTGGGAACATATATATATATATTGGTGGGCTATGGGGGTGGGAACATATATATATATATTGGTGGGCTATGGGGGTGGGAACATATATATATATATTGGTGGGCTATGGGGGTGGGAACATATATATATATTGGTGGGCTATGGGCGGTGGGAACATATATATATATTGGTGGGCTATGGGGGTGGGAACATATATATATATTGGTGGGCTATGGGGGTGGGAACATATATATATATATTGGTGGGCTATGGGGGTGGGAACATATATATATATTGGTGGGCTATGGGGGTGGGAACATATATATATATATTGGTGGGCTATGGGGGTGGGAACATATATATATATTGGTGGGCTATGGGGGTGGGAACATATATATATATATTGGTGGGCTATGGGGGTGGGAACATATATATATATTGGTGGGCTATGGGGGTGGGAACATATATATATATTGGTGGGCTATGGGGGTGGGAACATATATATATATTGGTGGGCTATGGGGGTGGGAACATATATATATATTGGTGGGCTATGGGGGTGGGAACATATATATATATTGGTGGGCTATGGGGGTGGGAACATATATATATATTGGTGGGCTATGGGGGTGGGAACATATATATATATTGGTGGCCTATGGGCGGTGGGAACATATATATATTGGTGGCCTATGGGGGTGGGAACATATATATATTGGTGGCTATGGGCGGTGGGAACATATATATATATTGGTGGGCCTATGGGGGTGGGAACATATAGATATTAGGTGGGCTATGGGGTGGGAACATATATAGATATTGGTGGCCTATGGGCGGTGGGAACATATATATATATTGGTGGGCTATGGGCGGTGGGAACATATAGACATTGGTGGGCTATGGGCGGTGGGAACATATATATATATTGGTGGCTATGGGCGGTGGGAACATATAGACATTGGTGGGCTATGGGGGTGGGAACATATATAGATATTGGTGGGCTATGGGGGTGGGAACATATATATATATTGGTGGGCTATGGGCGGTGGGAACATATAGATATTGGTGGGCCTATGGGGGTGGGAACATATATATATATTGGTGGCTATGGGCGGTGGGAACATATAGACATTGGTGGGCTATGGGGGTGGGAACATATATATATTAGTGGCCTATGGGCTATTGGAATGTATAGACATTGGTGGCCTATGGGCTGTGGGAACCTATAGACATTGGTGGTCTATGTGCGGTGGGAACATATAGACATTTGCGGCCTATTGCAGTGGGAACATATAGACATAGGTGGCATATGTGCGGTGGGAACATATAGACATTGGTGGCCTATGGGCTATTGGAATATATAGACATTTGTGGCCTATGGGCTATAGGAACATATATATATTGGTGGCCTATGGGCGGTGGGAACATATAGACGTTGGTGGCCTACGGGCGGTGGGAACATATAGATATTGGTGGCCTATGGGCGGTGGGAACATATAGACATTGGTGGCCTATGGGAGCTGAGAACATATAGATATTAGTGGCCTATGGGCTATTGGAATATATAGATATTGGTGGCCTATGGGCGGTGGGAACATATAGACATTGGTGGCCTATGGGCTATTGGAATATATAGATATTGGTGGCCTATGGGCGATGGCTGACCTACTGACTGCGTAGCCCTACAGCTGTGAAGACCTGCTGACAATGTAAACCGCCCACCGACAGCTAAAGCCTGACAGTACTCATGTGGGTTACTGTTTGTCCCAGTACCGGCATATGTCCCAGTTAATCAACCGTCGATATACAAACGATGTAAATTGTGCCCCTATGAGGATTCCACGATAACTCCTACCGAAGAATACGAACCTATGGCGAGCCTTTAAAAAGAATATTTTTGGGGCACTCTTTGTCTTTGTCATGAGTATGGGATATCATATTTTTAATTCACAATTTAACATGTGCCCCGTTTGTCATTATTCTAAAGCGCTCAAGGGCAACAGAGCACCAAGAGTAATACGGTGCATATTGAAGGATGCCTAAGGGCAACAGACCACCAAGGGTAGGTAATACGGTGCATATTGAAGGATGCCTAAGGGCAACAGACCACCAAGGGTAGGTAATACGGTACATATTGAAGGATGCCCTGCACACGACAGACAGACCGTGACACATTTTTTTATTGTCACGTCTTTTTATATACATTATTTGATATTTTTTTAAAGTTCGGTTTGGAGGTGTCCGAAGCTCATTGCACTTACGCAATAAAAAAAGGGGTGTACAAAAAGAAGAGAGGGTCCAAATTCTTGTTTTGTATTTTTCATATCTATTAATTGTCTGGCCCTTTACATCACTTTAAACTTTAAAATTTTAACGATTAAATTATTTTGTAATGATTAATCGACCCATCACTTACTAATTCATCATCATCATCAGTCCCGTGACCGTTGCGGTCGTTGGGGGGAGCACATGGACATATCAACAGATAACGATCTCCACATTTGCCTATTTTGAGAGGCGTGCCAATCATTCATGCAGTTTCATCCCTTTCCATCACTTTATGTTGTCCAGCCAGCTTTTCCGTTGTCGACCTCTTCGCCGGCCCCCTTCTACAGTGACTTGAAGGATAATTTTTGTCAGAGTATCATGTCGCAGTACATGACCAAAGCATGCAATCTTACGTTTCTTAATTGTTTTTATAATGGTTTCTTGATGACCCGTAATAGAGTTTATTCTGTCCCAGACATATTCATTGGTCTTGTGTTCTAAATAGGAGATCTGGAGAATTTTCCTCATGCATTTGTTTTCAAATGCCTGCAGCTTGCTTTCAGTGGCTGCCATTAGTGTCCAAGTCTCACATCCATACAGGACAATGGTTTTAACGAGAGCTCTGTAAAGCGTGAGCTTTGTTGGAAGGCTAATGTTTTTGCTGTTCCATAGTTTGGTTAACTTCGTCATTGCAGTCATTGCCGATCAAATTCTAGCTCGAATTTCAGCTTCACATGTACCATCTCTGGATATAATTGCTACTATATATTTAAAGTTATGTACCTCTTCCAGCTTTTTTGTGTGTGTTCATTACGATGTTGGCCATACTGGCAGCTGAGGTGTTAACCAATATCTTGCTTTTCTCTGAGCTAGTTTCCATCTCATATTCATATGCATCTGATCTGTCTGCAAGTTTGTCAGTGAGCTCCTGTAGTTGTTTACTGCTCCCAGCCAAAAGATCTATATGTCATCAGCAAATCTTAGGTTGCATAAAGGTCCTCCGCTTATTTTTACTTACAAATTATTGGAAGTAAAAAAGTGTGTTTTTTTAAATTTAAAAATTGCGGCTGATAAATAATAACAAATTTCCTGACGATTACACGAAGTTTGGTTTCAAACTATTGACAGACGGGAATGTTCAAAATGTTGATAAAGTTTATTGTATCCATTGTGAGAAATCGTTGGCCTACAATTGTTCTAACACTTTGCCTACTTATCAAACCAAATGAAAGCGTATTATGCTAATGGCAGTAATGGAGTAATTAATCGTTACTTTTTCAAAAGCTAACGATTAAATTTAAATTAATCGTGAACAGCCTTTATTTTAAATAATTATAATAACAATTTCTTATTTAATCATTTACAAATTTTAATTTAATAACATCGCTGCTCTGTCACACGAACACATAATTATTTAAAATTAATAATACTAATATTCGCGAGAGGGCATGCGAAAGTTAATTTCAGTTTTTTTTTATCAAAGACATTTGCGTAAATTGCTCGTCAGTCGTGAAAATAACACTACGGCTCTGAAGTTTTTTTTAGCATAACATAACAACTTCTTTTAAAAATGACAAACAAGGATAAAAATGCATGTATATTTCATGTAACAAAACTAAAGCTTAAGCCGCAGCATAGAATCAAGGGCTTATAGTGCAGCAGAGATATTTTCTCAATGACAACAAGCAAATATATCCAATAAAAATTATATTCCTTTGATAATTGCAAGCTTAAGTTGCCCTGGAGGGTAAAAAAAACCAAGCAAAGCGATATACCCCCACGTTCTTTTGTCCCGAAATTATTCCAACTTAATCAGAATTCCTATTAACTGGTCCCATTCATAAAGCTTACAATTGTCAAAACACGTGTATAATAAAACAAATCGCTTTACATTATCTATTAAGAAGTGTTTTTTAAACATGCTGTCAAGGCGAACAACAGCTAGGTTTTTATAAGGCGTCCCTAGTTTTTAAATTTATCTTCAACATTTTTTATGAAAGTGCAGGTAGGTTTTGTTATTTTCATTTGTAACTTGCACAATTGTAATGTATGTTATTGAGAAGGGATTGCGTTGTTGACTTCTAATATTCAAAGTGATAGAATATGATCGAAAAGTACATGACGACAGAAATAAGTGTTTAGTTTGACATTAAGCCATACGAGGTTAGAGTGATTGAAGAGATGTTTTATTTTCGCTCGCGGGTTGAAAATGTTTTGGCTGCTTATTAAATCTGCAGATTAGATGAAATACGTCTTACTGAAATATTTTTTTTTCAAATGGAAATAATAATGAAAATTTATATTTATTATTATTATTTTAAATCGTAAACTCAGACTTAAATAAAGAAAGTTGTGATACCCCACCTCACCCGGTAAGTCTAGACTCTAGACATTAAGCGAAATATTTGAGTGGCTGCAGCTACTGTATTATTTAACCAAAATATTTGAGTGGTTGCAGATACTGTATTATTTAACCCAAAATATTTGAGTGGCTGCAGCTACTGTATTATTTAACCAAAATATTTGAGTGGCTGCAGCTACTGTATTATTTAACCAAAATATTTGAGTGGCTGCAGTTATTGTATTATTTAACCAAAATATTTCAGTAGCTACTGCTATTTTATTATTTAGCCAAACGATTTGGGTAGCTGGAGTTATTGCTTTGTTTCAGTTGGAGAAGCATGCTAAGAACCAAGGTTGAGTCAAATGTTCGAACAAAGTACTAACATGACATTCAGATATATGTCCTTGAGTCTCTCTTGAACCCCTTAGGGTTTCCAGTCATGAGGCAGTATGTTTCCAGTCATGAGGCAGTATGTTTCCAGTCATGAGGCAGTATGTTTCCAGTCATGAGGCAGTATGTTTCCAGTCATGAGGCAGTATGTTTCCAGTCATGAGGCAGTATGTTTCCAGTCATGAGGCAGTATGTTTCCAGTCATGAGGCAGTATGTTTCCAGTCATGAGGCAGTATGTTTCCAGTCATGAGGCAGTATGTTTCCAGTCATGAGGCAGTATGTTTCCAGTCATGAGGCAGTATGTTTCCAGTCATGAGGCAGTATGTTTCCAGTCATGAGGCAGTATGTTTCCAGTCATGAGGCAGTATGTTTCCAGTCATGAGGCAGTATGTTTCCAGTCATGAGGCAGTATGTTTCCAGTCATGAGGCAGTATGTTTCCAGTCATGAGGCAGTATGTTTCCAGTCATGAGGCAGTATGTTTCCAGTCATGAGGCAGTATGTTTCCAGTCATGAGGCAGTATGTTTCCAGTCATGAGGCAGTATGTTTCCAGTCATGAGGCAGTATGTTTCCAGTCATGAGGCAGTATGTTTCCAGTCATGAGGCAGTATGTTTCCAGTCATGAGGCAGTATGTTTCCAGTCATGAGGCAGTATGTTTCCAGTCATGAGGCAGTATGTTTCCAGTCATGAGGCAGTATTAACACGTGTTGGACCGTGCAGTCCACTATTTTAAGACCATAAGCTTTAAGTTTAAGCTTAATTAAAATCATTTCAGAAATTTCAATGAAATCTTTGAAAGATCTACAACGTCTACTTTCTGGAATAGTGGGAGAGTCTCTAGTAGGCCTACCTGAAAGGTGATTCTTGGCGAGCTCATAAAACTGCAATGAGCTCATTTTTGAAATTTGATTTGAGGTAACATACAAGATATTTAATGATACATGTTTTTAAACCCCCTTTTCACGCGATGCTCTTGGAGTACTGAATCTTGCTTTGCAGGCAAATGGAACGGTTCCAGAATATTGCGTTTAATTGCAGTAGTATTGTCCGCCGAGAAAAGCTAATTTTCTATTTTGCCAGGATTTAAACATGTCGAACATTCTAACCAGAACTTCTTGCCACTTAGTTCTTTTTTCCCCTTTAAAACAAAGTATCAACGCATTTTTGTCCTTTTTAAATAGTTTATTCTTTTTTAAGTCTGGTTTCTGATTCCTTCCTGCCTCTTGCATAAAACTTTGGTAACGCTGAGCACGTGATTCATTTGGACTTAGTTTCTGGCAATTAGCTGAACAATTTTGTTCATTCTTTTTGTTTATCCTACAACACAAGAGACATTAAAATCAAAATAATGAGGATTTTGCTGAGAATAAGCCATTTAAGTACGCAACAGTTTTCCCCATTAGTTTACATACGTTAAAATAACTCTCCCGTTATCCGTCTCATTTTGTTGTAAGGTCCGTGTCTGATTTGGAGAATTTAATGGTAATGTGTTGGACACTTCTCCAATCTCGCTCCACTAATAAACACATTAATAGTTTTTAAAATCTATTTAATTAAATCGTTTAATAAATCACTGAACGTATTTTAATTTTGATTTCTGTTGTTTGAAATTGATCGTCTGCAGTCATTTTCGCTACTTCAACAGGAACGGCCTACGAATTTGAGCAATCAAATACAGGAACCAGCACATCAGTGTATTTTCTTTTACTACTTCTGCCTTTTTAAATATTTTTTTATTTAACTTTAATTGTATGTATTTTAAAGTTTAGTAGCATTAGTATCAGAAGAATTTACTTCCAACAGAATTTAAAGTTTGGGGTGTATTAACTATTTTTAGGATATTTATTATTTACTTTATTTCTTTTATTAATTTACTAGATACGACACGTGACGCAGCATACGCCACAGACTTTCTCGTGGATAGTGCAAAAGAAAAGGAGGAAAGAACAGACACAAACTACAGCACGAAGAAATCAGAACAACATGAATGAACGTCGATCGCTGTCGTACTGATGTCTCGAGACATGCACTGCGGTTAGCTACATGCCCCCCGCCTTGCACCAACCTAGCTTGCCAAACATAAACTGTGATTGGCCGACCCTAGTGAAGGTCAGCTATGTTCGCAAACAACATAAAAAAAAATTGTTAAGCAACAAGACTTCAACACTTTGTGGTCTGGGCAACAACTGTCAACTATACAACTGTCAACTATACAACTGTCAACTATACAACTGTCAACTACAACTGTCAACTATACAACTGTCAACTATACAAAGATCCCTTTTTATATCGTGAACCTTACATTTATAGCCAGCCGTCCTCTCAGTTCACAACCTTACATTTATAGCCAGCCATCCTCTCAGTTCACAACCTTACATTTATAGCCAGCCGTCCTCTCAGTTCACGACCTTACATTTATAGCCAGCCATCCTCTCAGTTCACGACCTTACATTTATAGCCAGCCGTCCTCTCAGTTCACAACCTTACATTTATAGCCAGCCGTCCTCTCAGTTCACGACCTTACATTTATAGCCAGCCATCCTTTCAGTTCACAACCTTACATTTATAGCCAGCCATCCTCTCAGTTCACAACCTTACATTTATAGCCAGCCATCCTCTCAGTTCACGACCTTACATTTATAGCCAGCCATCCTCTCAGTTCACAACCTTACATTTATAGCCAGCCATCCTCTCAGTTCACGACCTTACATTTATAGCCAGCCATCCTCTCAGTTCACGACCACGCACTATCACAATTCACAGCACAAATCACGTGTTTCATACACAGTCAAGTCCTCGCATGCTCATACAATGTAAACACAACAACACTTCTCTCACATCTCCCTTAATATAACAAAAAACAAATGAATGAACCAGATTAGTTATAAGAAAACAATAAGAAAACAATACAAGTAGAACATCGCCCGGTCATTTCACACCCCGCCCCCCCCCAACCACTTTCGCTACGCCGCTGGACTTCTTACACATTGGATCAACCAAATGACTGCACATAAATTTAGCTTAACAAAACATTATAAAAATGATGTTTTTAACTTTATTACTTATTACAAATCAAACCTTCCCACTTTAATTTAGCACCACAAAAAATAATCTTTAAAATTCGAGTAGATGTAATTTGGGTGGGGACATTATGTCGTATATATCGTCAATACAGGTCTACATTTTTATTTACTCTGTGACAGTCACATATAATATTAACTGATTGCTGTTTTACTTGAAAATGAAATAATAAATGACGGGATAAAAAAGAAAAATATTCCATTCACAAACAATCTCTTACCCGCATTTACAGTTTCTGCAATATTTTTTTCATATTTCAAATTTAAATGTTTCTTTAGTTAAATGTATGCTTTCTAAAAAGAAAAAAAAACCAGACAAATTTAAATTAAATTACAACTTATCTAATTTTCTTGATATAAATAATGAATTTTTTTAATTAAAAGGGGATAAAATTAATGACATTTTTAAATTACCCTACTCTAGACTCTAAGTTAAGTACCAAGTGACAGAATGACCTACCGCCTATTTATTTGGTGTCTGTGGAGCTCGATTGAAGATTGTCTTGTACAGACATGGCACAAGGGGACAAACCATGTACATTTTCATAATCTGCAATCAATCACATATTCTAGCCTCCCTATTTTAAATACCACAATAATTATTATCTACCAATCTACCATATAGAATATTAACTGTGCTGAAATAGTGATTTCAATTATCCTTTCAAATTTGAAGTACTCATTTTAACAATATGAATATAAGTTAATAATAAGAAATGCATACCGATTGCTGTACTCAATGTAATAAGTGCAAAAAGGGCTGTAAAGACGTACTGGAACAGTAATTTACTATGGCCACATTCAGATGGTTTGTTAGCGCTGAGTACGATAATACAAAGGGCTATAACTATAAGATACCGAAAGTTACGATGCGTAAAAATTTTGAAGTATTAAATTTGTATGCAGGGACACAAAACATTAATATATTTAAGTACCTCCGAAATTTATGCGATGAAACTAATCATTTTTGTAATTATAGCCTTATCATTATTCGTTTCGTTCCCTTCAAAGTGAACTGTTTTAATACTTTTAACAACAGAGATTAGAAAAAGCAGTATCACCATCAGCTACTTCCTTTTATTTAACTCTTGCATATAAGTTGCAGCCGTCAAACACTAAAGAGTAAAGAACAGGCACATCTTTAATAGTTATTTTGAATACTAATATTAAAATTCTTTATTATGATGTATATGTGGAAATGATTTGATATGGAAGATTCACTGCCATTATCGGATAAAGTTGGATTTGGTAAGAGTTTTAAATTCCTTACTTATTAGTAATATTAGTTAACGTATTTATTACTATTTATTACTATCTTTACTTAGTAATTAGATTTTGAAATTCTGACAAAGTAAATAAGTGGCAATTGACCAACTCAAGAAAAATTTCACGTGATTATTAACTTTAAAACTTTGTAACACAATTGATACAACAGTGCATTCAAGGGCTAGAAAACCCTATAAAAATCATACGTATAGAATGAATCCTTGAATTTGAATTAATTTTTTTTTCAGTTAGGGGCCGTCCATAAAGTTAAAGTAGTCTACGTCACACTATTTTTGACCATTTTTAACTCCCCCTGTCACAAATCTCGGACCCCCCTCCCCTAAAGTATGTCACAATTTTGAACAAAGCTTTTTTATTCTAATTAACATAGTAACTAAAATTTAATATAAAACACTGTGATGTCACACATGGCTGGACACCTCCTGTCACAAACCGTCACACTTTCTTAACCTCCTCCTCCCCCCTCTGGAGCGTAACATACTTTTTGGACAGCCCCTTAGTAATAAACATAGACATAGACAAATTATATAGTTTGAAAAATGATAACCGATTAAATTTTGAGAAGATAAATTTGCTATGAATTAATTAATTATGAAGTAAAAATAATTTATATTCATAATTCATATTATTTAAAATTTAAATTATATTTATCTAAATTTAGTTGTAGAGATGAGCTTAGTCAGCTCTTTTTACACCTATTGATGATTAATGATAATAAAACCAAACTTAAATTAGAGAGAGACATCCATCCAGACTTACTTCACTTACATTTACATAAGTCTTAATATTGTTTAGTATAATTGTATGTTATTAAACTATACTATAATTTAATTTACTTAATTTCTTTTTTTTTGTCAGAGACCCAGACTGACATTCTTACTCTCTTAGAGAATGTTAAATGCCAAGGCAATAATCCATCTGCTTTGCAGCAAGCTCTTTGTGCCCTTGCCATTATTTGCAGTTCAAGCAGTGAGCTTTCATTTACAAGTTTTTATATATTTCTTTAATTTCATTAGCACAAATTACTTTGCATCGATTTGATTTTTAATTAATTTACACATTTTAGTTAGGACTAAAATTAACATTTAAAATCTATTTATCCATTACTTGAAATAAAGTACGAAAGTAAAACATTTTGTTTCAAAATTTTGTAAAATTATAACGTTTTATAAAAATTAATTATTTTTCCATTGTATACTTAGGAATAGTTCAATTTAATTATTGATTGTGTAATATGCTTTTTTTCATTTAAAATTTTAATTTGTCCCTCATTCCTTTGTTTCTGTCTGCTGAACCAGCGGAATGTCAAGAGTATTTTCAGATAGCTGGTGGTATAGAAGTATTGAAAGAAATGATATTGAAGGGCACATGTCCTGTCAAAGTTGTGCATGCTGTACTATACTGCTTAGCATGTGCTGTGAAGCAAAATGGTTTGTCTCAAATACAATAAAATTGCCTTATATAATTTCAGAAGTAAAATATATGTTTTAAACTTCTTAAGATTTCCTGCTTCTAGCTACTTTTCAAGGATAACTATAGTTGAGTCTTTCGTTTTAAAAAATATTTTTTACTTTTGGTTTCAAAATTTTGGATTTTGATTTCTTAGATAAACGAACTAAATTTTCAAATTGTTTAGGATCCAGCTGTTTTCTTTGACAAATTTTAATTTTCAAAATGCTCTTTTTTCTCTATAGTGCCATGCCAGAATTTAGTGTTAAGTGAAAATTTGCTGAATGTGTTACATAGTTTGCTAAGCGAAAAAGATAATGATTGTTTGCTTAGCGAGAAGGTGTTGCTAGCAGCAAATTTCTTACTTTCATGCTTAATTGCGGGAAATAGTAAGTGTTTGAAAAGCTACATTTTTAATATTTTTTATGGCAATCTTTTAAATTTAATATGACTTTAAAATATGTTTTGATAAGTTTGTCATTGATTAATATTTACTTATTAGTAAAACTATTACTAAGCTGATCTCATATTTAAAAAAAATTTGTAATATTCAGTTAATGGTTTGTGTTTGTTTTAATAAATATTTTTCTAGTATTTTAACATCTTAAACAGGTAGAGGACAAAATTTAGCCTTAGAAACAAAATGCCTAGAAGACCTGATACATTTGCTCAGGTAATAAAAATATTTGCAAGACTTTTAAAATAAAAATATTTATATTTTTTTATATGTGATCAGTATAAGTTTTAAAAATTAATTGTGAAATCTCTAGTTTAAACAATTATTTTATAATTAAGCTATATTTCTATTTTTAAAGGGATTGTGTGACTAGTGAATGTGACAATGATAGCAGGTTTTCAGCAGTTACAAGAACATTGGGAATATGTGTTAATAATCCACAAAATGGTAAATAGATTTTCAACACCCGTTAACACCTTAAACTTTCAAAATGTAATTTATGTAATTAATCAATTTTAAATATTATTATGTCTGGACACAAAAAACATTAACGCCAAAACGAATGTCACAGCTCTGAATGACAGAATAAGTTAAACTTTTGATTCAATGTTATTGTATTATCAGCAAACTAAAATCACTAGGGAAGCAATATTTGAAATGGTCGAAATTTTTGTAATTGTTATTTTACTTAATTTTTTTTTGCATTGTAAAATTTATTCAATATGTGCAGATGTGTAATTTTTGAATTCCATACAATTACACAAAATATAGCTACCCAATAATATAATATATTGTCTTATAAGGTTTGGCCAACTTAATATTATTTTTTGTATTTCCTTTTAAAAAAGTGAGGCATGGTTTTAGTTGTTAAAACTCATTTCTCCTTTGTTTAATCTCCTTTATTGAAATAGATGTCATTAAAAATAATTGGTTAACTTGGTTGTACATAACAAGTGTTAAATGTTTTCTTTAACAGATAAAAAACCAACGAGCTTGCTGCAGTGTATTGCCAATTGTTTTGAAATTTATCAGTGCCAATCCATGCCATCAGTCAGTTAGTCATGTCCTTACATTCATTGGTCTGGTTGTTGCCAACAATAGTGAGTTCTAAATAAATGATTGTTATATAATGTAAATTAGTTCTAAATAAATGATTGTTATATAATGTAAATTGGTTCTAAATAAATGATTGTCATTGTTATATAATGTAAATTAGTTCTAAATAAATGATTGTTATATAATGTAAATTAGTTCTAAATAAATGATTGTTATATAATGTAAATTAGTTCTAAATAAATGATTGTTATATAATGTAAATTAGTTCTAAATAAATGATTGTTATATAATGTAAATCAATATCAGAGTATCCCATACATTTATTGTTGTGACCTAAATGATGGAAGACAGTTTAAGGGAGATAATACATGCTATTTTAAATTAAAAAAAATTTTTCTTCCCATAACATTTTGTTGAAAGTAGAGCTGTTAGCGATTAATTTAAATTTAATCATTAACTGTTGTTAAATTAACGATTAATTAATCATTAATTTCGATGAAAGCCAAAAATTGAAATTTATGGTGTCATAAGTAACATTTATTAAAACGTACTTGTCGAAAATCGAAATAACACTGGAATGTCTTCTTTATATGACATCTTTTAACCAACAACGCAAACAGAAAAGTGTATTGACATTATTTGGTTCAAGTGATGAGTGGGTCTTATTGACAATATAACCAGCCGAGCTGAACAATCGGTCACATAGCTTTAGATTGTCTCAGCTGAAGTTTCCGATACTGTAGTGGATGTTTGGTATGCAGGTGATATGTAAGCGAAGTGTTAGAACCATGGTAGCAAAGTTCCTTTTAAAACAGCGTGGCTGCACAGATATTTGACCGACGCCACTCAGGAGTTTAGAATCACAGCGCAGCAAATTTTGTAAAATATTGCACACAAAAAGGACGTTGTGCAACTTTGCATACGAGTTTTTTTTTACTTTTCACACGGTACAACGAAGCTTAGACTTAGAGGGAACATTGCATGGTAGGCTAACAATTTCTCTCAATGGACACAATAATCTTTTATCAACATTTTGAACATTCATGTCAGTCAATAGTTTTAAAACCAAAATGTTTGTGTAATCGTCAGGAAATTAGTTTATATTTATCGGCCAAAATATTTTACTTTTTATCTTCCAGTACATTTATAAGTTGTGGGTCGATTAATCGTTAAAAATTTTTTTAATCATTAAAATTTTTAACAATTAATCGAGAAATTAATCGTTAATTTTTGCAGTCTAGTTAAAAGCATTATTAAATGTTTTGTAATTCTTGGTAACATATTAATAATACATGTAGTTGATTTGCTTATCATTGCTTTATTATTTGCAAAATAAACAGAATAAACCAGGGGTGTGCAACAGGCAGCCCGCGGGCCACAACCCGGCTTGCCAGACCAGTTCATGTGATTTTTATACTCGCTCACTTTACTAAAGTCATCAAGAGTACATTTTTACGGATACTGGCCCTCGTTGTTGTTACAAAATTCACATGTGGCCCAATGTTGGAAAATGTTGCACACCCAGGGAATAAACTGTAACCCTTGGAAAATAAATTTAAAAAACAGATTTTAAAGTCAGAAGAACGTTAAAATTTATTTGTAATTGTAAGCATATTTATGTAACTGCCTTTATCACTGTCTAAATTAATATAAGTATGTCAATACATAGCCATATTGCCAGTTGCCTCAGTTGCACCATAATAATAAGAATAATTTTTTTTTAAAAAACTCATCAAATAGCAATAAAATTACTGTGTAATAAACTATGCATTCCATTTCTTTTTTGAGCTCTGGTAATAAGAAATTTCCTATATCAACACAGTATCCAATCAAAATAGGATCCGCAACTGTGGGGGCATTGAAGTATTAGTAAATTTACTAAAAAATCAGATGTTTCATCTAAAGACCACGGAGTTCCCTCACAAAACAATAGCATGTGCAGTCGGTGCTTTGGATGCTTGCATTGCAGACAATGGTATGCACACAGGAATACATTAGTGTTAATGACAATAATAATAAATTGATAATTTACATAGCGCTGTAGCCCAGTAAGGAACTGGGCTCACAGCGCGTTACATGAAGATAATAACATACATATAAGTATTATATAAACATTCATATCATAACAAACACATAAATTACAGTACATAACACATAAGCTAAGTTAATCATTAAGATAAATATTGTTTCATAAATTTTGAAAAGATGTGTCTTAAGTTAACATTTCAGTTTTCTTCTTCCTTGTGTTTGTTTTATCAACTACATAAACAGGTCCTATTTATTCATTTAATTAATTTGATTTAATTAGTGCATTTAATTTTCACTAGTATCATGAAACAAATATGGAAAATACTTTCTTCTTCTGTGTGTGTGTGTGTGTGTGTGGAAAAAAATGGACTTGTAAAATATAATGGTAAAAACTCTATTGTGCCATGAAACAACAATGTGTGATTTCTTTTAATTTTCTATTAGTTGATGCTTGCAGACAGGCTAGTGACCTTGGTCTCGTCCCGATACTGATTGATCTGCTAGGGGACATTGACGTTGAAGAAAATAATCTACAGATAATCACTCTGACTATTGCACATGTCTTGGAGTCTGCAAGCAAGTCTTTACTTAAAATTATCAACTATTTCATGGTCAACAAAATAGACGCGGTGGTTGAGTGGCAGCGTGCTCGACTGGCGTACCGATGGTCACGGGTTCGAATCCATGTGAAAGAAGGATTTGTTCCCGGGGCCTAGGGCGTCCCTGAGTCACCCAGCTCTGAATGGGTACCTAACACTAGTTAGGCGGCTGGGTAATGCGTGGAACCCACAAAGCCGTGGTCTGTGAACGCTGCATCACTTGCCAACAGATCATCTGTCATGGTCTGTGGATGCAATTATCTTCTGCATAGAAGGAGCGTCTGTATAGATAAGATAAGATAAGATTGGAGAGGAGCAGGCCTGAAAAGGCAACTGTTCACCTATTGTCAAAATCAACTTGCCTTCAAATTCATTTATTTTTGTATTTGGAACATGTTTGTTTTTCAAACTTTAGCGCTCTAATGGTTTCGATTTGATAGCTGATTTTTAAACTTATGACACATGGGCGGCAGACTACTTTGATGGAATTGAGGTTCGTTTCCCCTGTCCACAAAAATCTTTTCATTAATCACCTTGGAATGTTGGAATGAGACAAATGTTAAACATAACTGTAATAACAGCAAAAATGTTAAATTGATCTTTTGTAGATTTGGTTAGTATTGATTAGGATAAAATATGGGTGAGACTGCAATCAGGCTGTTTAGTGGGAAAGCCAAGCCGTTCAGACCAGTGGTGGAACCTGAGTCGCAAACACCAGGGTTTGGTGACTCAGATGAGAACAGAACATTGCCCAACCAACTCTTACTTTCACAGGCTAGACCACAACAGGGACTCGAACTGCCGTCATTGCAGCCAAGCCCCTGAGACAGTCGTACACCTGGTGACGTCTTGCCCGGCGCTTGATATAGCCGGGGGGGGTGAGGGAGGCGGGTGAGTCCCATGTGAAGACAATGTTGTTTGGCAATGCTCAGCAGATGGAGCAGATTGCCCAGGTTCTAGCCAAGGCCTTAAGAGATTAGTCTCAGGCCTACAGAATATGTGTTTAGTTTAGTGGGAAAAAAGGGGGAGGCCTCTACGGGGCTCGGCGGATGAGTAGGGTCATGGGGCACGGACCTGATTGCGACTCGGCGACCTGAAACCAACATCTCCCGGCAGGCAATGACAAAAACCGATATGTTAGGAGTTAGGTGCTAGTCACATATGATTACAGTCGCTGTACGGATCTTAGACAAAGCATCTTAAATGCATTGTCGATGATGAAAACCAAAGTACCCGTTGAGGGTCGGGTAAATCCGAAGCGACAGTTTCGTCCCCTCAATTTTACTAGCAACGCCATTGAGCGGTGCCGGTTTAGGGCCAGGAGCGCCAGTACGAATTAGCAAAAGGAACCGTGAAGAACGCAGCGGACGCCAGCTCTGAGGAAACCTTCCAGTGGGGGTTGCACCCTAGGTAGGTCATTGATGATCCCCCGCATAGCGGCGGTCCTAACCATTGAGACTCGTATGCTTTGCCGGGGTGGCGCCAAAGTGGTAGCGGGTCATAGTAGGAAATTTCCACCCCTCCTTGTGAGGCCAACTTAGTGGGAGGCATCTTCGACTTTCTGTCCTGGATGCCCAGGTGGCCGCTTCAGAAGCGACCGCTCGCGGGGGTTCCCAGCTGTCACGTCCTTTTCTGGGGGAGGGGGCTAGATAGCTGGGAGGGTCTTCCAGGAAGACCCATGAAGAGCACTTGGCTCTGGGGCTTCTGATTTTCTTCCACATGTAGGATCATTAGTAGGAAAAAAAGTCATTTTAACATAGTATTGACTATGATGGATTATTTGATATTTCTTAGAACTAGAATACCAAAAATTGTGTATATATATATATATATAACATTTAGTCCTATAATCTCACAATAAGTATTAAACAATGTATATATAACATTTAGTCCTATAAGCTCACAATAAGTATTAAACAATGTATATATAACATTTAGTCCTATAAGCTCACAATAAGTATTAAACAATGTATATATAACATTTAGTCCTATAAGCTCACAATAAGTATTAAACAATGTATATATAACATTTAGTCCTATAAGCTCACAATAAGTATTAAACAATGTATATATAACATTTAGTCCTATAAGCTCACAATAAGTATTAAACAATGTATATATAACATTTAGTCCTATAAGCTCACAATAAGTATTAAACACAAATCCAAATTTATTGCTGTAAAAGTGTTTGTACTGTTCAGGAATTAGATCATAATAGTAATAGCTATATTAAGCTGATAAGTATTTATTTCTTTGTACCAGAGGACTGCTGCAGTTTAATCTGTGATGGTCAGGCCTATCACTTACTGGTCAGTCATCTGACAGACTCTCAGGATGAGGAACTTTTCAAAACTATCAAGTACATCTTAGCATTGTGCAAAACAGAGGGTAAGGGAGCCTCTATTTATTGATATTACTTACATTAGAGGTACTCAATTACTTACATTTGAGGTACTCAATTACTTACATTTGAGGTACTCAATTACTTACATTTGAGGTACTCAATTACTTACATTTGAGGTACTCAATTACTTACATTTGAGGTGCTCAATTACTTACATTTGAGGTACTCAAAAACTATTGACTTTTAGTTTCACATTGACAATTTATAGTACAAAGTAGTTGATCTCCTTGACTAACATATTTATAGTACAAAGTAGTTGATCTCCTTGACTAACATATTTATAGTACAAAGTAGTTGATCTCCTTGACTAACATATTTATAGTACAAAGTAGTTGATCTCCTTGGCTAACATTTATTTGATTACAAATTGAAGCTTTGTTCATAATTAATGATCTTTTTAGAGATATTAATCCCTCTTTCCCTTCCCATCATTGACATGCCTGAGATATCACTGATCACTTTTGTGGCATATGCAGATGTACCAGTGAATTGAGTCAGATTGTTATCTATACAATTACACTATCTTGCCTTTTTAACTTCAAGTAAAGCACAGTGGATTTTCAATTTCTTTTGAAATCTTCTAACTATATTCCCTCCCATATGATTTGTTTTCTTTTCTGTCCTTTGAACTTTTAGGGTTCCAAGCGTTTTCTTAGCTGTTTCTAATTGTCCCATTGTGAAAATGCCAATAATGAAATCAAAGTTGACTGGTGTAATCTAAAGATCTAATAATGAAATCAAAGTTGACTGGTGTAATCTAAAGATCATTCTAGCATTTACACAGGAACATGAGTTTTCATGCTGTCTTTGCCACCACGTTATTCATTGACCAAAACTTTGCTACCTCCAACAGAACTAGAAAGGGGAAAGAAGACCCATGATGAAGGAAGAATGATCCCTGATGAAATAAAAGATAACTCTACTTTAGATACCGAGCAAGTTAATTATTTTTTATTCCATTTCATGAAGCTCATTTCGAGTTTCTCCCATATCTTACCTTATCAGCCATAGCATTACTTAGCTTAAAAAATTATTCATCTACCTTTGAATATTTATTTTAGATAGCAATATTGTTGAAACTCTAAGATAAATCAGCAAACCACAAAGTTACATTTTGCGTTAAAATTTTTTTGTTCAAACCAAAATTTAATAATCTATTAGTCAGTTAATTATTTCCTATATAATTTTTTTTTCTCAGGAATTTAAATTCGTATAAAGAGTTGAATGACATGTTGCAGCGGCTAAGTAGTTTACTCCCTGATGTTGATCATCACAATATGGCTGAACAAAACTCTGACGTTCATGTTGATTTATACAACAGACAGGACAGCTTCAAATCTGGCGGTGAGCACCCCTCAACGTCAAGGATTAATCCAAACTATGAAGCACGTTGTACACGAAGGACCGTATGTGATGCCACTCAGTCGGTACACCGACCAGGGGATAATAAAAATTGTCAGATCTCAGAGAGAAACAGGGAAATATCCTTGAGTCCAAATGCCATAGGTCACAAAACTAGGGCCTTTTACATCAAGTCACTTAATGGGCACAAGATAACTCAGGCCCACAATCAAACAACTGAATTCAGTTACAAGAACAGACAATCTGTTGGAAATGTTTTGAACAAAAAGTTGCACAACAGCTCAAACGTTAGTTTAGGTTTAGATGGAAATAAGAACAACAGAAAAATCTATTCTGACCATGAGTCACACATCAGTACAGATCATTTCAGTGCTAGAAACCATTTTTCTCCTGACCGTTACAGGAAAATAAAGACATCAGTTCCTGGAGCCTGCCAAGATGATGATTGTGTTCTTAGTTCATCTTATATGGGGAAGTTTACTGACACAGAGAGGCGTGCTGGGAACACAAAGTTTAGTGACACAGAGAGGCGTGCTGGGAACACAAAGTTAAGTGACACAGAGAGGCGTGCTGGGAACACAAAGTTTAGTGACACAGAGAGGCGTGCTGGGAACACAAAGTTAAGTGACACAGAGAGGCGTGCTGGGAACACAAAGTTTAGTGACACAGAGAGGGGTGCTGGGAACACAAAGTTTAGTGACACAGAGAGGCGTGCTGGGAACACAAAGTTTAGTGACACAGAGAGGCGTGCTGGGAACACAAAGTTTAGTGACACAGAGAGGCGTGCTGGGAACACAAAGTTTAGTGACACAGAGAGGCGTGCTGGGAACACAAAGCCAAGGGACAGATACCCTGATTTAGGTTTAAAGGGAAAGAGGAGTAGTGTTAATGATATGCCAGAAAATCAACATTCCAATAGTCAGGTGGTGTTGGATAATGTTGGATATGTGCATCAATTCAGAGCTGATTATCCTCAAACAAATGGTGTCAGTGGGAATGAAAATATGAGAAAATCTCCATTTTGCAGTCCATCACAGAACATCACATACAAAGGAAGTGAGAGATGCCAGCAAGAAGGTCAGCATGGTTTCAATAGTAATAAAATGTCCTGTCTGCATCAGAGAACTGTTTCTGACCACAGTTTGCAAAGAAATGGTCACGTATGCAGTAATCCAGACCCGAAGTCTCCAAGATTATTAGTGAATGCAAGGTCTGACAATTATGACAATAACAGAGAGAGACATGTACAATTAGTCCATTCTGAAAACCAGCCAATGTCTGGCACAAAGTTTGGTCACAGAGAACCTGGCAATACAAATAATGAAACTGAATTTGTTGGCTCAAATGAAAATGCTGAAAAGAACAGCTGTGCAGTAAACAGCTCTTTAAATGATAATGACAGTCATGCATCTGAGGCTAGCTTTTCTAACAGTGAAATTCCCTCAGGGAATCTCTTGAATGCTTCGGTGGGAAAATCTTTGGCTCAGCCTCACTCTGCCAGCCACTGTTCTGCCAGGCCACAGTCTGTCAAACCATCTTGTGCAGCTGATGACCAGTGGACTCATTCTGCCAGCCACTGTTCTGCCAGGCCACAGTCTGTCAAACCATCTTGTGCAGCTGATGACCAGCGGACTCTTCAGGGTGCAATGCTGAATCCCCTCTTAACAGACCCTCTTCCAATGTTAAGCAATTTACAGAAAATGATTAATTCCTTTTTTATGGCTTTGATCCCAGCCCAGCTTAAAGAATCATTTGCTCTACTAAGTGCAACAGATGCTACACCAAACTGTGAACATACATTAAATAAAGACATGAACAGCTCTCATATTCCACAAACAACAACCTCTTTAGCTACTCAGGAGTTGCAGGACACGAATGGTAGATTAGACGGAATAGAAGCTACCAGCCCATGTTTAGTTAGCAGCAATGAACCCTATGATATTCTCAGCTTATGTGAACATGAAAATACTGAACAATTGAAAACTAACATAAATAACTTTGAACAGAATAGGCAAAATAAGCAATTACCTTCCAGTGCAATGGAATCCTCAATTTATAAACATTCCAACAAATTGGAACAAAACTTTACCAATGCCGGGACCAAAGAGCTATGCATGGCAATCAGTAAGGAGTTTATTGGCAATACATTGACTTCACATGAGAACAGGACATTGGTTGATCAAGTGAATTTAAAGAATACACAATCTATAAAGATCCATAATGAACATGTAGCTAAGTCGGTGATGTCTACTCCACTGTTAAAAGAGAAACATGGAGTTTTTATCCAGCCTTCACATCCTGCACTTCGTTCAACAACAAGAAACTCCAGGACTTTACCAAATGTTCGCCTTGCTCCTGCTCCCCTACCAACCCAGTCAGTCAATAACACTACAACAACACCTTTAAGACCAGGTGACCATTGTCCTGCACCACCTTCACCAGCTCTCTCTGAGTTTGACACCAACTTGGTTAAGATGGCCAAAACAAGACAAGCGGTATGCCAGTCATCTAGGCTTGATTCGATAAGGAAACCTGGCTCTGGAGCTAGTGGTGGTGGTGTATCAATGAATGTTGCTCAAATTGATGCTAAATTGATTCAGAAATTGACACCTTTTAAAGAACATACTCCACCAGTTGTCAGCAGTTCAAAAATACTTACTCAAAACGCCTCCAGTGAAAATAGGATAGCCACAAGCTTTTCTACACCTCATGTCACATTAAATGTTAACAAATTCTCAAGTGCGGTTCCTGTAAGACATCCCATGGGGCTTACAAGTTTGAGAAGTAAGCTTTTTGAAACCATGCCTGCAGGTAAACAACTTTAATTTTAATTATTATTAAAATAACTGTTTCAGGACCTGTTTGGTAATCAAGTGTAGCTGATCAAAGACTCATTATTTTAGCACAGAGGTGGGCACGTTACGGCTCGTGGGCCGCTAAGGGTTTCTGCAAATTTTAAAAAATCAGTAAATTTATATTTAAGTTGACATTTTATACTTGATCTGAGGCTCACTCCATTGATGTGCATCCCTATGACATTTCATAACCCACTGATGTGTGGCTTTTGTTCTGTAAAGTTGGCCTACCACTTTTTGGGCTGATAATACAAGTTAAGAGTTTGAACTTTAGTGTTCTTGATAGTAAACGAAATAATCTTATGAGCTAAAAGATGCTTAAGTTACATAATCTCACCAAAATTCTGATAAAATTAATAGATTCAATTTTATGAACCAGCCTATTTGACAGCAAATTCAGATTTTAACAATATTGTCATGATTGTTTACAATTTTTATCTAGCATGCATTTTTTTCTCATTTTTTTAAACTTTTGCCCTATAAGTTGCAATGTTATTTTCTTGTACTGTTTTAGGGAATAACACGTTTATATTTGATTAGAACCATTTTGTACTTTTTATTCACAGTGCCTAGACAAAACAATTCTTCAATAGCTCCCAAGTGTCCAGGTAAATGTTTAGCTATTAAGTCACTGTGTTATTATTGTTTGACCCCTATGAACATTTTTAATCCTGATTATTATTTTTATCATGCTCAAAAAATTCAGAAACAACTCTTTTTTCATGTGTGATATTGAATCAATTTTGTGATAGTTTAACGAAACAATGATAATATAGTAGAAACTTTGTAGTTAAAATGTGTTGACTTTATAGAATGTAAAGATTATTTGATTAATCTAAGCATAATTAGAGCAGTAGTAAGATGCTTAAATTATGTGTTAAGCTAAAATACTAAGATATTTTAATAATGCCAATACTAAATTAGCAATAACAAATTTTAACTAACTAAAAAGAAACTTGTAAAGATTATTAATGAAGATTTTATTTCTAAACTGATCACATTTTAGAACTCCAAAATGTTATATATAGCAAAGTAGCTTATGTTATGATACAGTTTTCATATTCTATAAAGGTTGTAGACCAGCTTCTGAACTAAACAGCCGCACTTACAATATTGCCATAGAAACCAGTGTTTTCACCTGTGTTTATCATCGTACAGTGCGTGAATTGGAAAGAGAGTTCATTGCTGAACATAGGAAATCGAATAGTTCAGGTATAAAATGTTAATAAGAAATTGTTTAAACTGTACTGTAAGTGTACTTTACCTTTTTAATTGTTTAATAAAATGAAAATGTAAGTGTGTATGTATACATATATATAAATTTAAAATTGTAGTTCTGTTGATCTTACTGTGGTCTACAAAAACTGGTTACAGTCAACAACTGCATCTTATTACATGTTGCCATAATCACCATCATAGGCGGCAAAGCCCTAGCCTCACCAAAACACACATTTCTCCAGTCAGAACAATCAGAGGCCTTTCCTTCGTCTCCATGATTGGAGCCCCTGCACCTGTAGGTCCTTCTCCACCTCATCCATCCTTCTCATTCTTTGTCAGCTTGTTAACCTTGAGCCTCTTGGCTTATGGCTATGAACTACTTTGGCTTTCTTCCTAGAAAACCCATCCATTGTAGTCTGCCTTGTAAATGATTGACACGTTATTTCATTTTTTCCCCTTATAAAGTGTTTCACTTCCGTATTATGACTGATTTTAATTATTTTCACGTGTTGCAGACTCGGCTTTGGAAGATTCAGATGATCAGACTTCTAATTTTTCAAACCATCATCTGAATTCCTTGAATAAAAGTGATAACACGCAGAGTAAAACTCTTAAAGATTTGGATCAAAGCCTTGATTCAGATAACAGTGAAAATGATGTTTATCACTTTACCTCAGAAAGTAGTGAAAAGGTACAACATTAAGAAAAACTTTATGAGGTTAATACTAGAAGTTTTTGACAAAATTAAGTTTATAAAAACATGATTTTTTTATATTTTGAACTTTTTTAAAAGGGTAATTTTTAAACGCACTTAAAAATAATTTTAATATAAAAAATTTTAATAGAGAAAAATGTCTTTAATTGCAAAAACTACAGTATTTTAAACAAATAAATGCTGTAAATTTAACTCAATATTTTTCCTTACAGACAGATTCTTCACCTTGTATTGATTTTTCCTTGAAGTCAGTGAGAGAAACACTCCTAAAGAAAAGTCGTTCTAGTATTTTACAAAACAGACGTTCAAGGATTCCTTACGCCGAGCAAGAGATTCTAAATCTTAAAAATGGTGTTGCCAAGATGGGGACGTGCTGGAATCAAATTTTATGCAGCTACACTTTTCATCCCAGCAGAACTGCTGTTGACCTTAAGGATAAATACAAAAGATTGATGGTAAGTCGCTTTGTCTTCTTATGAAAATATTCATGTTGTAGGCTTAGCTATTCAGAATTAATGATGTACTGTGAAAATTATGCACATTGATAGTGGAAGAGCATAGTGATAACTATAAACTGAACTAATGATCCTATATGTGGAAGAGAATCAGAAGCCCCGAGCCTAATACTCTTCATGGGTCTTCCTGGAAGACCCCCCAGCTATCTGGCCCCTTCCCCAAGGATATGTAACAACTAGGAACCCCCCCCCCTGTCGCTTCTGAAGCGGCCACCTGGGCATCCAGGACAGAAAATCAAAGATGCCTCCCACTAAGTTTGACCTCACAAGGAGGGGTGGAATTTCCCTACTACAACCCTCTACCACTTTGGTGCCACCCCGGCAAAGCACACGAGTCTCAATGGTTAGGACGGCCACTAAGCGCCGCTAAACTGAACTAAACGTCTCTATTTATAGACAGTAAAACCTATTATCTATTAAAGGTCTAAAAATGTGTTGGTTATTTTTATGCATTACAGATGTAAAAAATTAAGTTAATTAAATATCATTTAACATTACAATTACAAATTTAACACTCATGATAGACATAATGATATTAAGAAGTTCAGTACATACAATATAACTTTATTTTGCTACAATTATTGTTAGGTGAAGATAGAAATTGTTTCATTATTATGTAATGAATGAAAATCCCATCATAGCTGAATTTTATGGATTAATTAATGTTGAGACCGCTGATTGTGAATTGAGGACTAAAATATTGTTTTGGTTATTGTATCCATTTAACATTGGTCTGCATGAACAAAGTGGAATCTGAAAGGTTAAATCTGTCACAAATCATTTATTTATTTTAGCTATTTTTATGTCTTAAAGCAGGGATTCCCAACCCCGTGCCCGCGGGCACCATGGCGTCCGCGGAACGATTCGTATGTGCCCGCCACTATTTGACAGAGACAGAATTTTCTTCATAAACATTCTCTCGTGCATTTCCCACACATGAAGAAAATGCTAGGTAACAATGAATTAAACGGGTCATTATTTATAAGCATCTTCAAGTGTTAAAAAACAGTTTGAAGAGAGATTTTTGCAGTTTACACATATCGAGCCAATTGTTTCCTTCTGTATCAATCCTTTTACTTGCCAAATAAATGTAATGGAAAAGGACGCATGTATTGCATATTTTGTTCCAGGTAAGGCAGAAGAAGAACAAGAGTTATAAATTTTGGACCTTAAGAATGATATTTTGCTAAAACCTTAATATCAGATGACTTTTGGAATACAGTGGACAGATAAAAGTTCCCATTTTTGAAAAAAGCGGCATATAAAATTGAATCATTTTTCAGTTAGAGACATTTATGCGAATCATTGTTTTCAAACTTGAAATTAATAAAATCAGGATTTATATCTCGACTCACTGATGAGCACCTTTATGACTGTTTGCTAATAGGATGATCGTCATACTCTCCTAATTGTGAGGCACTGGCCAATGATATGCAATGCCAAAGATCACATTGACATATTGATATTTTTTTTGTTATAAAATGTTTTCTTTGTATTTGTGGGGTTTTTTTTTGTTTACTTTGTTTACGTTTTGTAAAAACATTTCTCTGTGTGTATGCAATTTGAATAATAATTTTATTATTTTGAAACATTTTTTATAGTGCTGTTATCGATTAATTTAAATTTAATCGTTAACTTTTCAAAAATTATCGATTAATTAATCAATAATTTCGATTAAAGCCAAAAATAGAAATTTATGACGTCATTAAACTGAACATTTCTCACGGACATTGAAAATTAAGAATACATGTATTTTGAACTAAATTTTATGACAATGTGTTGATACTTGATCGGATGTTTGTGCTTAAGGTGGTACGTCCAGGGCCGTCTTAACGCATAGGCCCGTTGGGCATTTGCCCGGGTGCCCACGAGCATAGGAGCCCCAATGGGAATATGTTTATTTATATATATTATGTTTATTAATTTTTTTATTCCTGCGGGGGAGGGGCCCAACACTATTTCTTTTCCCGGGGGCCCAAAAGACGGCTCTGGGTACGTCAGCGATGTATTTGATCCTTTAAAAGAGAATTGTTTATGGCAGTAAACTTTTTCACCATCTTCGACTTTGCCATCCACAGTTAGCTTAAAAACAAAATTTTTGCTCAACTTTCTAGTTATATGTTTAAATTTAACTGCGCTGATGCTGTCAGCCATTTTTTAGTTGACGTCTGCGGTCCACATAAAGTAATAAAATAAATTATAATATTACGCGGGAGAAGTTTGTACGTAAAAAAGTATATAAATTATTTATAATTAATAATAATTAATTATTTATTAATAAAAAAATTTAAAATATTATAAATATTTTCTTTAATTTTAATCGAATTTTTATCGATTAAAATAATTTTAATCGATAAAAATTTGTAACGATTAATCGAGAAATTAATAGTTAATTTTCGCAGGCCTAATTTTTTATTTATATTTATTAATAAATTATGAATGTAAGAAAATAAATTATGGGAAAATTAGCAGTTATGGAAGGAGTTTGTCGATTAAAAATAGGTGGTGCCCGCCAACCTAACGATATTTTAGAATATGCTCTAGAGTACAAAAAGGTTGGGAACCCCTCTCTTAAAGCAAACTTTGCAAATTTTTATTTAAAAAGTTTAATTTTTCAAATTATAAGAATTATGACTAGAAACATCAATTATCTTAACCTATTATCTAATCAGACATATGTACAGTGGAACAGGAGCAGTATAGTTCACACTTAGATTTCTTAGCTTCAATTTTTTATCATATCATATTTTTTTATCAGGCCTTAAAAAAAACCATCCCTAAACAAAAGAGATCATCCAAACCATTTTCAATGTGTGAAGTAAGAAGATTGAAAAGAGGGGTCAAAACTTATGGCTACAACTGGAAGGCTATTCTGGCAGGTGGCAGATTTGTACCAGGACGCACTGCTGCAGATTTGCGGGATAAATGGAGATCACTTAACAAGGCTACTTGATCTGTACAGTCTGAGACTTATAGGAAATAAAGAATGAGTTTTTTTTCGTTTTCTAAATAATGCTAATATAACAACCTCTTGTCTAATTTCTTGTGTAATTTAAATTGCAATCTGTCATACCTAAAAAGTAAACTTTCGAGGGCAAAATTTATTCTTCTGTGACATTTTCCTATAGTTGTGGTTAATGGTTAAAAGTAAAATTACAAAAATACAATTGTATATTTGTGTAGTATTATATTTTAATTAGAATGATTAAAACAAACTAAATGTTCCAAAATGCATTTTATCAGGCTTTATCTGAGAACAATCTTACCCCATCAATGTTACAGGAACCCACAGCTATGATCTAAAGGTTTATTGAAGGAGCTTATTTGCTCATCAAAGTAGAAACAAGTTTTATGTCGTGTTATCAATCTAAGAATAGTCTTAGTTAAAAATTAATAATGATGCATTTTGTGTATAAGGTGTTACTTTTATTTGATAGATGTAATAACATCAGCCTGTGTAGGGTTGACATGAGCTAAAATAGCCAGTGAAGCCATTGGGCTGACCACCCTTGCTGTAGTGTATATGTTTGTATCTTTACACAGTGACTAAATTTACTTGTATTTCATATTTTATGTTACATTAGCTTAAACATGGCATAAACGATTTTATTACTGTTAAATTTGGTGCTTTAAAATGTGTAATACTTACATTTAATGTCTTTTTACTATTGTAGTTTATATTGTCCCAATTTTTTTCTTTTTTTTTATTGTAATTGTAATTTATTTGTAATGTTGATATTTAAATTCAATAATTTGGATTTTTATTTTCCATAATTCAGTTAATGTCAAGGATAAAAGACATTAAATAAGTAAAATTTATTTTTTTACAAATTGTTTCCTGTTACAATTTTGATACAAGTTAACGTATGTTATTTTGTGTCTGAACACAAATAACTATACCGAGTTAATCGTCTTAAAATATAGGACCTCAACAATGTGTAACATACTCTAGAATGTCTATTTATATATGCCAGAATGACTTGTTTCATCTTTTAACAAATAACAAACGTCATGATTCTTGACATTCTGTACTAGTGTTCCCTTCTACAATAAAAATAAAGTTTTTTATGACTTGGAGTGGCCGTTGTGTGGTCATTTTATGAACAAGAATCAAAGAGTGATATAATATATCAGCCCATGTTTATTTTATAATATATACATGATAATGAAAATTAATGCTCAAGGAAAGAAACTTTACACTACAACACATCCTCATCATAGAGCATTACAAAGAATTAAAATACTAAATAGCTAGAAACATAACAAAAAAGGAATAAACAAAATGTTAAACCAAGAAACTCAAAAATTAACATTTTATTTTTTTACAGCTACTACATCAACACTACTGTAATTTAATGTACCAACACTTCATAAATTATTTCCATACATATGACCATCACATAATAAAAATAAATAAAACAAAATTTCTAACCTTAAAAAGCAATTATAATGAATTCTTATATTGGAGGTAATATTCTGTAATACTTTGAATGATTGATTGTACAAGTGAAAAAAAATAGCTTCGAAATCTTTTAAAGGGAACTAAAAAAATAAAAACCTTGACTACATCACATGCCTTAATGTTGATTAAATGAAAATGTAATATCCACTGAGGTCAGTACAATGAAGATGGTAATTTTAATTTTTTTAAGAGATCAGAAACTGGCATCCCAATCCAAATGCTAATCAAGATGAGTCCAAGTATTTTTACTAACACCACTTGATTAACTCTTACCTGTAGAGACAATGTCACAATATCATGAGGTGGGATTTTTTGTCGTTAACAACTCTCAAATACCTGATTAAAAGAAAGGGAAATTAAAGAAAAAACTGCTCCTCTTGATAAAAATCTTAGAAAAATAAATGTTAAATTCATTTAACCCAGCTGATAAAGGGGTTTACTTCCTTTAAGTGAAATATTCAGTGGTGTTTTTGTTTTGAGTTTACAGGAAAAGTAACGTTTTATTATATTTTTGTTGTGCATCTATGTTAAATGAATAATTCAAATTAACAGCAATACCCAATTAAAACCTCTCAAAACTGTGGTGGAAGACTTTAGTCTGCATATCTTTAATATTAGTGTTGTCACCACAGGAGTGTTGCAAAACTTGTGATCGTTTTTTTTTAAATTCCTTTTTGAAAAATACTAAGAACATTGCTAACTATTTTGCATTGAATCTTAAAAGTAATGTATGTAGCTTTTAATGATAGATATTTGTTAACACTTTATTATCAGTAAGTCTATTACACATGACCAAATAATGGTTACATTTTTGTTTAAATGTTTTATTTTTCATTTAAAAACAAAATAGCAAAATGCATTGTACTTGAGGTATCATTTGTGTTTGAACAATAAACTTAAACTGTTTAAGAAATGCATAAATAAATCTCCAAGACCCATTCTTTAAAAAGTCGATATTTGCCTCTTCCTTTATTTTCGTGTTCACTAATGTGGGCGTCTTTTTAATAAAAGCAAAAGAATTCATTAATGTACTTGTAGTTGCATTTCCATAAAGGAGCAAACAACTAACTTAGCTTTGTCATTTGTTTCACCAGTTGATTTTTATAATTGTGTTGAAATTAATTTTGTTTAAAGGAGCAAGTAATTTACTATTATTTTGAAATGCAAATCCTAGATCTTAACAGTAATTGGTGCTCTGAAATTGAAATAAAGGAAGCCCTGTAATTTAAAAAAATTTCAGTTTCAATATTTCTTGGAAAAGCATAAATCCTTTGGCCTAAATGTTATTTCATATATACAGTAACATGAAAATGTATTTTTTTAAATAATTCAAAGTTTTATTATTACACGTGTATTAAAATTAAAAAAGCCTTTGAAAATTATTAATCACAGCATAAATTGAATGAAATGTTTTTAAGAAAATTTAAATATTCTGATGTTTATTTTCAAAATGAAAGTGAGTGAATTTTGAGCACAATCAATCTTTTCTTCCAATGACTCTTAGATGCTTGCTTTTCAAAATGATTATTCAGTTTGAGGAAAATTAATTCTTAAAAGAAAACTAAAAGACTAATTGGTTGGGATAGTGCTTATTAAGTGTTACTGTGTGGACAAATGTGACTCATTCTATGTAATAATCAAATGTCTCTCATGCCATATATATTTATTGTAATGCTGATAGAATGCAGCTGAGGAATAGAGGTAAACAAATATTGATTCTACATAATTCTCAATATTGATCATTAGAAAATAACAAGAACATTAAAGGAATAAGTTGTAAAAAAAAATTAATAATGTAGATACATTTTCACAATTCTGCACTATGGCTATGCATTTATCTCATTAAACCTTTAAAAATGGTATTGATGTAATCATGAAACAACCAATATAGATTTTACAAAATAAAGAAATGAGATTTTAGGTTAAAGAAACACTGGCTGTGTTTCCCACAATATCCATAGTCACATGTTAAATTGCACAGTTCAGTAAAGTTAACATGGTTTACCGAGTTCATAAGACGAACAGGTATTATTAGTATTATATCATTTTAGCTAGCTGACTTAGTTGTTCATATTTTTGTGTGACCTGTTCTGTTTTAGAACTCCATCACCTGCAGCAGAAATTACATTGAACCTCAAAATTAAGTAAAGGACTTGCATTAATCAGGATTTATGGATTTCTTATCTTATCAAATTATCTTTTTACACTAGCTTAAAATAATAGAGTATCCCTCCTTTAGAAAAAGACAGAATGGTCATGAAATATGATAGTAAAAGTAAAATGGCAAGTTATTTCTTTGGATTAAAACAACTTTTTTTTTGTGAAGGCACAATCTGAAATTAATTCTTCACTTTCTCAAAATGATTTTTGAAATAGTAGATTGATGGCAATGGAAAAGAAAAAAATCAATGTACTACGTATTGTTTATTTCTTTCATGTCAACAATATTTAAAAAGCTTAAAAAAACACTTTCACTCTTATAATTTATTGTTTTCTTTTTATGCTGACTATTCTAAAAGACAAAGGTACTAAAGTACTTACTTATATTCAGCAAATTATAAGGACATAAAAACATATGTACAGGTAGATTTGATTCTAATAAGCAGATTTATTGTAGGATACAATCAGTAGACAAAATAGGTAAAACAAATCCTTTAAAAATGAACAAATATATGAAAGAATTAAATCTCCTTAAGAATTATGATATACAAAAAGTATGTTTCAAAAACTGATATCTGAATGCACTTCACTCAGTGCATGAGATGTTTTCATTCATTACTTTGTGTATATTCCACCTGAGGAACAGCACAATATTTCTAGTATTTCAGATAAGTTGCACAGTTTGATGGTCGATTCAATTGTATGTAAGGAAAATGTAACCTCAGGTTATAAAATAAAAGATAAAATATGAACATTTATAGATAAATCAATTATAAATTATGTATCATTTGACATTTGAATTCTTTCCACTAATTCTCAATATGGCAGGGCAATCTGTGTAGCACTGTTAAGAAATTGTTAACCCATACTGAAAAGAACTAAGAAATAACTAAGTTTGTTATCACTTATTTAACACTGTACATAAAATGTACTCTAGAGTGCACAGCCTAAATCAGTGGTTGGCGACTGGAGGCTCCAAGGCCACATAATCAAGGGAATGAATGCAGTTTTTTGGTTTTCTTCAAACTTTTCTGTAATAGATATGTAAAATCTGTAACCACTTGTTGCTCCCCAAAATTATTTTTTAAAAACTCAAAATAGATTGTTACAACAAAACAAAAAACAGTTGCACCTCTGCTCTAGTAGTTCAGACTGTTTTATGAAACTCTTTTCCTGTTCTAATTAGCTGGCATCAAATGTTTTTTCTTATTTGCATTCTGCTTTTTTTGT
Organism: Ampullaceana balthica; assembly: GCA_944989445.1. NCBI lineage: Eukaryota > Metazoa > Mollusca > Gastropoda > Lymnaeidae > Ampullaceana > Ampullaceana balthica. Next base: position 433,114 of record CALYLW010000830.1, read on the forward strand.
GTGCATGAAATAAGTCTCTCTGCATAATAAATATTAAAATCCACCATTAAGTTCAAGTACTTTTAACTGTGATTCAATTGTTAAATTTTCACGCCTATGCAAAGGATTGACCAATTGAAATATATGACAAGGAAGTTAGATTCACTGGTAGAATAAACAGTGTCAGGACACAACACATACCCACATAATTATATCACTTGCCCTTGGATTTAACAGTTTTTCTGGGGAACAGCTTTGCTGCTGGGTTCGGGGTTACTTCATAAAAGAAGTATTAAGAGTGAAAAATAGGTCTGTTGAAATATAAATATAGATATAGCATGAAATATCAATTTCCGCGGGCATATATTTTCAAACATGGAATTTTTTTTATATTATTTGTAATAAAAAAATGACATCTTTAAGAAATTGTCGATTTCATCCAATAACATAACTTCATCAGAGATAAAATTATTCATTACCATGGCTAACAGATAAAACTTAACATGAATACATTTCAGAAGTTATTCTACCATTTATAAACAAATTTATATTTCACAAAGTCTTCATGAGTTAGTGGGGAATGCTGACAAATTATAATCAGATACTAATTTTTTTATAAAAATTATTTGGAAAAAGGAATGATAAAATTTTAACTGTGTGACACCCTAAAGCTATAACAAAATCATTTCATAAGTTAAGGGAACAACATAGACAAAAATATACAGTTAAATTAAAATGGCTTCTTGAATTGTACACTAATTGTGATGTGGTTGATTTGTTCACATTGTTTTAACTGAAGGCGCCATTCTTATTTTCATTTTTTTTACTGGATGGAGGTTTTGATGTGATTGTGAAGCAGTAGATCTGAAGGTATTCGCAGATTTCTTGGCACACGCTGGCTGAGTAGCGTAAGATATCAACCAGAACCCACAACTGGAGATGTAAAAAAGTGTATTTTAATTTGCATTCTCGCAATAACAAAATTACAATACAAGACAACTAACACATAAAAGGGACAGAGAAAGCTATACTTTTTATCTGGGAACACTTCAGTTTTAGCATACAGAATATTAGAATTTTTTATTTTATCTGCCAAAGGGGCTGTCCATAAATGACGTCATGCGATTTTGGCCGAGTTTTTTTACTTCGCCACAGAAACTTAGACCCCCCTCCAATATTACGTCACAAAGTCGTATTTTCTAATTGAAAATAAGCATGTTGCAAATATATTTTTTTGACATTTAAATATGTATTTAGTGCAAGTCTGCAATCTATTTAATATCGTAACTAGGGGTCAGGGGTGTACCGGATTCAAAATTTTAAAATCCGCCCGGAGCCGAATTCGGACAGATTTATGAAGTGAAATTCTGCGGAAGCCGGAATTTTAAAAATGGCTGGTTTCCGGATTTGTCGGAGCCGAAATCCTGTACATCCCTAATCATAACTAGGGCTGTCAATATTGTTGAAAAAAGCTGTGTGGGTACTAGTCCAAAACGCCACATAATTTTTGAGGTCATGACGGGTATAGAATACAACCTAGCCACCACCCATGCACCTCATCAACCTAGCCACCATCCATTCACCTCATCAACCTAGCCACCATCCACTCATCAACCTAGCCACCATCCACTCATCAACCTAGCCACCATCCATTCACCTCATTTCACACAGTAGCTAACAGCATACTTGCAAAAACATACTATTATGCTATACAAACTTTTATTCCTGCTTTAAATGCATTCGTCATACTCATAAACTAAAACTGCAGTAAACTGAACATTCAAACAAAATGTCAACAACAATGACGAAACGTTTAGTCAGGTCACAGGGCCCAGCTGCTTGAATGTTAATGTCCGCTAGGCGGCGGTCAAATTTCCCAATAAGGTTCGTTTGCAAAGTAAAAAAATGACTGTGCGGCGTCGGCCAGAGAACTGCGCAGCCGAGCAACCACGCAACTTAAAGGGAACATTGGTGGCGGTAGTAACTTTTTAATTGATAAACTTTACATACTGACAACTTTGTACGTCTTATTAAAATCAGTTTTTCTGCTCGGCCAACACAAGAAAGGGCGCCAGTTTGTTAAATTTTTTCAGCAAGGCGCGTCAACACCTGTGGGCGGGTGGTAACAGTTATGACATCACCAACCATTTACAAACAAAACCTTTAACTTTTAAAATTTAAATCAAGCCCAAATTATTTTCAACCCTTTGTTTTGTCCAGATTTTAAAAAAAATAATAATTTAAAAAATTTCATTTATTTTTTTTTATTACAGTAGTAAATATCTTTGAACAACTAAAATAAAAAAATATTTTTTTTTAGACTAGGCACTTTTTTAACATGGTCGCGATAGGAGTAGAGGAAGGAATGAGAGGGGGGGGGGAGGGAGATTTTTAAAAAAAACAAAAAAAACATTGGCTCGTCTCAACTGGTAACTAAATAATGTCGGCGTGTTTCAAAGACTCGTTAACTTCTTGTAATTCAATTCATTCAAAGAACCTAAATCTTTTCTGTGTTTTATGATTTTTCTTTCATGTTCAGAGGAAAAAAGTTGTATGAAAATACCTTGTAGTTCGTCAGAACTTTATTTTATTTCCCTTTAACAGATACTTCTCAAGCATTAAAGTATTTCACAGGGAATATTTCAAACTAAAAATTTTTATTTGATAAATTTTCGCAAGCTGTACACATCGTAAGACGTGTGAAGCTATTTAAAACGTCATTAAATAAATTGCAAGCAATGAATTAGTTACGTGGAAATTTTATTTAAATTTGCGCAATTTTGTGATGTGACGTCACATTTCTTTAACCCCCCCTCCCCCATCGTCACAAAATCTTGACCCCCCACCCCTAGGCGTGTGACGTCATTTACGGACGGTCCCAAAGAAGGAATTTTAGCAGAAACTTACATTTATGATGTCTTTGTTTTAAAACAGAAAATATCTTGTTACAATATTCATTTACTTTTTATAGTTTTATCTACATTATAATAGAAATAAGAAAAAAAAACATACATTTTTGCCATTGTTTTCAAAAAACATGTTTGAATATAAACAGGACATTTTAATAATACATAAATAAATATTTAAATAAATATGTATTTGAAATATATTCATACAAATACTCACGAAACAAAGCCACAAGATCAGGTACTCATTAAACCAACAATTAAAATACTGATTGAGGAAAAGAGCCCCAGGTCCTATAAACCCTGTGTCCCAGAAATCCATTTCACTCTTCGTCATATGTGCCACCTGTAATGCACAAAAAGATTTAAAATATAAAAAAAGGGAGTGGAAACTTGAGAAACTCTACGTTATAGAAATATAGCAAATTTTTAGTTTCCATTAAAAAATTCCTTTAATAATTGAGCAAAAAATTAGAATTGTAAAAATAACTTATAAAAAAGATATTTAAAAGCTCTTAAGTTATAGGCAACAATTCTTTAAAAGTTAAATAATTTTAATTTTAGAGAATGCGCTAAGTATCCCCATAATAATATAGTTATAAAATTTAAAGCTCTTGACAAATAAAGAACATTAAATTTATAAGAAATCTATTCATTTCACTAAATTAAGTATCATTAGTATCTGGATTATTTCATTTAAGGGATTCATTCTCATTTATGGCAGATATTCTAGGTGTTTCTATTACTATTTATTACTAGACATGTGTTACTTTAAATCAAGTTTTATTTTAAATTATGATAATAAAAACTTTAAATGCAGTCTTATTTTAAATTATGATAACAATGATTTTCATGTGTTTTCCAAGGCTTAAAACAACATTTAAATCCTTTTCTTTTCCATATAAGAGAAGAAAAATCAATCACATTAATTAAAATTGATTAAAATTAAATCTTGGACTGCTGTAAGTATTCTAAAGCACACTAAATACAGAAACAAGTGAATGTTCAATTAATACTAACCACAAGTCTGTTAGTTACTTTAGCAGCCAGTAAACCAAAAGCTAACAGATAGAGACATGGATTATTTTCAAATAACATAGATGGTGACTTCTGTTGTATCATGAATGCTATCAATATCACAGTTGTTATAGGGACAACTGGGAAAATGGTGCTTGTACCCTGAAACATAAATGTAGATATTAAGTGATTTTTTTCCCCAAAGTAATACCTCGATATATCTTGCTAAATTTCTATGGTTAGTTAAAATATTATTAATACATGACAATGGTTAATTACATTTAAAATTACAGGGCATCAATAAATTAGAGTAATATTAAGAATGATTAAACTTTATGAAAATTAACTTAGTGGTCTTGTCTAACACTTAGTGGTCTTGTCTAACACTTAGTGGTCTTGTCTAACACTTAGTGGTCTTGTCTAACACTTAGTGGTCTTGTCTAACACTTAGTGGTCTTGTCTAACACTTAGTGGTCTTGTCTAACACTTAGTGGTCTTGTCTAACACTTAGTGGTCTTGTCTAACACTTAGTGGTCTTGTCTAACACTTAGTGGTCTTGTCTAACACTTAGTGGTCTTGTCTAACACTTAGTGGTCTTGTCTAACACTAAGAAATATGAAGGACTCTTTGTTTTGTTTACAATGAAATCAATAAATGAATATTTTCAATCACAGTTCAATTTAATAAATAATAATTTTATATTTTTAAAGAATATTGTCAATGGCATGAGAAGGACTGTTGTCAATTGTTGGAAGTCAGTTTAAGCTTTGTTCACCAGGAAGGCAACACTGCGTGAACAAAGCGTGAGACTGTGATAAGGAATGGGATGGTATATATATTGCTATGGGAGAGAACCCATGTGATTCTCACCTGGAATACTCAGGAATATCATATGTGATTGATTTGATGGATTATTAGTGCATGTTATTAACAGGTAAATTATTATGTGACTGTATATATCATACAGGAATATTAGTGCGAATGAGACTCAACAAATATCATGACAGTCAACTCCGTATGGAACAAGTCTGTATGGAGCCACTGTGTTACATGATCCATCCAGGTGTTACATAGTAGAGATAGCAATATTGAGACCCAACAAATAGCATGCTAATAAATTAAAATACAAAAAAACTCACTGCAACTGTTGATCCATTCTTTCCTACTCCTCCTTGGAGTAATATAACTTTAAATGCAGATGTTATATGAAGTGCTGCCCCAGCCAGGCTAAAGTAAATAGGGAGCATTTTCAGTGGTATATTAACAACAGGAATCTGGAAAACAGAAGACGTTAAATCAAATAGGATGAGTTTGATACATATTTAAAGCTTATCCAAAGTTAATGGGAATTTAACATGTGGATAAAATCCTAAACTAGTTTCAAATTTGAGAGGCAAAATGATAGTTTTTGAATAAGATCGGATGGTGTAGCTGCTAATTTTTAAACTTTTGAATTGTTTAAACAATTTTTTTTCAATCTGAAGAGGGCTTCTTTCCAAGATTTTCATTGTTTTGTCGGGTTGTGTTTCAGTTTCTGCCATACATTAAACAATGTGAACTTTTTTGAATTTGTTGGGGAAAATAAAATGTGGGCAAAAAGTAAATATTCTAAAATATTTATATTGGTGCTTAACATTAGAAAATTTATTTATTTCCTGAAAATTAGCGCCAACAATTTTTCTTTTAAAAATGACTACCTTCAGATTAAAATTACCGATTTAGCTTGTACTTTTAAAAAATGTGTACCATTTTGTTTAAGCTGTCCTTTTATTTTTTTTTGGGGGGGGGGTCGGCTTGCAAGCGGGTTATACACTTTCAATACTTTTCTCTTCAAAGGGGTTCCGGCTTATGAACGAACAGGCTATAGAACAAGTATGTACGGTAATCACTTTATTCATTTGACCTATGGCCAGATGTGGCTTAATGACACAGAATTTTATTTACATATAATCAGAATCCTTGCAGGCAAACAAACAGCTTGGGGATTGATTTTAAAAAAAAAGAATTTTCTCGCGTCACTGAGAAAGTTTCACAATAAATTGTGACTTGATTGTGAATTCAATCAAAAGGAAATGGTTCATAACCAATTTAAAGTCAACTTTTAAAAAAAAGTTAAATGATTTTGAATTTTTTTTTCAATCACAGCTATTATGGCTATCGTTACCAAAGGCACGTAGGTGTAAAAATTGTCAAGTCGATTCTACCACGACAAAAAGAAGTTGCGCAATTGAAATAAAACTTGATAAAAAAAATATATTTTATGGATGCCTGTTTTGATTCGAATTAGCCTCATTTACGTTACTTAGGGTCATACTTTGTGCCTTGCATTTTACACAGAATACATTACTCAACAAAATAGCCAATTGGTAATTTAGGAAAGGAGTATTTCTGCCAGGTATGGATAGGTACAAGAGTTAATGAATTCACATTTTAAAATATCTGTGTTTTCTTTGTAATGGTTAAACTTACCTCTAATGACCAAAACTGGGGACCAAATATGGCTGCAACAAAATATACAAGCATAACCATCAGCTGTCCCTCAGTTACATCAATTCTGTTGACAGAAAATGAACATGAAAACTACACCCACAGTATAATAGTTATACTGCCATTTATTTATCCTACTAAGGTCCCATAATAATTTTTTTTTAAAAATCTTAACAGATTACTTATACAAAAATTACAGCCCACTTACTTGCTAAATTTTAGTGTGCCACAAACATATGTCTGCCAGTGTGCACAGTAAAACAAAACATAAGCTGCTAAGTTTTCAAACAACATCCAACCAGGTAAATAGCCAAGTTGCAATGTAATGCTAGTACCAAGTATAACTGCACCTGGAATAATAAAATAAATGATTATTAAGAAAGCAATGAATACAATCAGGACCATTCTGGTGCTTTCTTGTTTCTTCATTTCAAGGGATATTTCCCAAACTTTATCATAAAGATTAGTCTATGGATTTTAACATTCAGAATGTCACAACGCTGAAAATCAACAAATTATTCGTAATCAATGTGTGGGACAAACTAACCTGTAGAGATTGAATCGCAGCCATGGTCAAACAGCTCTCCCAGCGGTGAACTAGAATGTGTTCTTCGAGCCTGTTTTCCATCAATGGCATCAAGAGTTTGGTAAACGAATAACCCCAAACCACTTAGGAAGTAAGCCCATCTTGGAGCCTTAAGGTAAGAAATAAAATTAGAAAAATGTGTTGAAATATAAGATATAAAGACAATGTTTGCTAAATATTGTATTTCATAAAATGTGTTGAAATATAAGATATAAAGACAATGTTTACTAAATATTGTATTTCATAAAATGTGTTGAAATATAAGATATAAAGACAATGTTTGCTAAATATTGTATTTCATAAAATGTGTTGAAATATAAGATATAAAGACAATGTTTGCTAAATATTGTATTTCATAAAATCTTACAGAATTTTAAATATATTTTAAAAAATGCAAATAAAAACAATTAGGATAAAAATAATAAAATATTTTAATTATTTACGGATATTTTAAGGATATGGTTTTATTTTAAATTTGAATCCTGAGTACTGCTACAGATGTTAGATAGCTAAACATGTGGTACACTTATCTTGGATATGAATGTGAACATAAAAAAAAGATGACAAAAGAAGAATGTATTTTGTTAGTGATCAATCAATATGCCTTTGGTAACATTTGCCAGACTTTGGGCTACATTAGCACCCTTTATATTGTTTGGCAAAAGTTTGTATAGGGTGATGAAGATGAAGAACTAGATTATCAACCAAACAAGTGGGCAACTGAAAGGTCCTTTAAACTTGGTCTTGAAATAAGACTTTATCGTTTGAACTTCAAGAGACACAGTTAAAACAACTGTGTTGAAATTCAGAAACACATGTTACCACACTTTTAAGTGTCATGGTTTATAAAATGTTAAGTTTGATATATAACATCTACAAAAAATTAATCACCTGTCAACATTGTGTGTTTGTAGTTATATTAATTTAATAGGTGGTGAGGATAATAAAACTACTAAGAATAGTTGACATTAAATCAAAGGACAAAGCAATAAATTTGCCACTGATAAATTTAATAAAAAAATTAGTTTTTAGAAAATATTTTATTTTTCCTATCAGTGAGGAAAGTACTTTTTAAATCCCTTATATTAACTTCGCGGCCGTCTCTGTCTCTCTCTCTCTCTCTCTGTCTTGGGCGGGCGGAAAATTAGAAGTAAAAAATGACCCACTTCCCGTGATCCGATCGAGCTGAAATTTGGCACACTGACCCGTCTGACCTAACAATGCATCGTATCAAAATTTCAGATCGATCGAACGTACCGTAATTAAATTAATGCATTTTTAGTTTATCCTTATATGAGGTATGTAATTAAAATTCACGGTTTGTTATTGTTTTTTCCCCACGTGAAATTTTGAGCTGACGCATTGAGGCGACCCAACAAAGCGACGGGGCGCTTTTGTTTACATTTTACGTGTCACTCTGAGCTCGGTCAAGCGAATCAGTGACCAGACTTTTCCCCTCTCCCCCTCCCACCCACCCCTCCCCCCCTAGGGTTATGAAGCAAACTTGAGTTAAGACAGATTCAGTCTGTAAATGTTTGAAAATAATCAATACTGTTAGTTATGTCTCATATATAAGGGATTTATAGTCAAAAACTTTGTTTTTACGGGTTTGTTTTATTTCCAATGATTTATTTCCCCAAGTCTTTGCACTGTTCTGCCACAATGTTATTCTTTAATCATTAAATTTCTTCCTATTCTGTTTTAAATCCCACAACCTCACAAAATTATAAATTACTTTAGTACTTAATATCTGTATTTGTATGTGTAATTTTCTAAAACAATTTTAATACAACAGATTCCTTTTATAGGATCAAGCAAAACAGAGTATTTAATTACTAATGAAAGTAGGCTAAAGCCAATTCACTATGACTTTTATTACAGCCAGAATCATGGTGAGTAATTTTCATTAAAATTGGTCCAAATCCAGATCCTTTTACTTTTACTCAGTGCTTTTTTTCTAAAACAAAAAAGTTACCGGAAGGCATGAAAAAAGGTACAGGAAAACAACATGAAAAAACATTCCAGACAGTAATAAAAAATAAGTATGTGGAAAAAAGTGCTGGAACGTCGTACCGATGCGTTGCGCGGGAAAAAAAAGCACTGATTTTACTAATTACAGACACAGGCATTCACATTCTATATTTAATTTGTATCGAAGTTTCTGCTGAAACTGTCGCAGTGTACCTAGAAAAACAAGGGGCTTTGGCCTAGGTGCACCATGACAAACAAAATTAAAACTCCAGTGGCATTGTTATTTAAGGGTGAACTAAAAAAATTTAAAAAATTAATATATATTATTATTAAAATAAATTGAATAGAAAAATTTAAAAGTTGGCTGAACACATGAATTGCAGTTCGACTGCCGAACAGTTGGTTATTAGTTATTAGGTCGAATTCTGTGTCAGCTACTAATGATTACTTTGTTTAAGTTGTTTATGTGTATTTTTGTGTCGACTAGTGACTATACATTTTAATAAATCGGAAATAAATTTAGGTATTATTTGAACATACATGTAGTATTTAACTTAAAATTAAAAAAAAATATATTTTAACAAAGAAAATATTCCTCAATCGATAATGATGCTAATTTTTACTGCAATGATATACTAACCTGAATGTTCATAGTGCATGAATGATAATGAAAAATTAGAGGAAGAAGAAGAGAAATGGTTTCCTTGAATGAAGAGAAGGTTTGGTAGGGGGATAGAGCAATGCTTGGTTAAAAAGTTGTTTATTCTGCTTTTTATCCTAATCCCTCTTTAAATATCTGAATAGTTTTAAAATTCATTAATGTTTTTGACAATGAATTACAGAGTAAAGGCAATGACAGTGGTTCTAGCAGCCAAACAGGGTAAACACTTATTGTACATTAATGAAATTACCCCCTCCCCCCACACACATATGTGTTTCTGTTACTATGTTTTAGTGTTTGTTAAACTTAAACTGATTTAAAAGTTAACACTACCTGGGTGCTAATTTTCATTCTGCAGAGTGCAGTGTTTTATGATTTATCTTTTATCAATCAATTTTTTAAATAAAGCTTCAGTGTAACCAGGCCATAGCACATAAAAAATCATAGTATGATAATTATGGTAGGTTCACATAGGCTAGGCGTCATAGGACGAAACCTATGGCCATGGCCATGGCCTATGGCCACTATGGACCATGGATTTCCTAAGCTACAGTTGGATATCGATTTACTGTTTAGATACATCGCTACGATGTAGAGCCACAAGTAAGCATTTTAAATTATGTGAATCATGGTACAAACACAAAGACTAAACGTTTTTAAAAGTTATTTTTAGCAAAATTACAGTTAAAGACTTTAACTTAAAACTGTAATTTCTTTAAAGAGTTAAAGTAAAGACCAAGTCAAGACTAATACTAATAAAAAGAAAAGCCACAGCCACATTATCATTAATGATCCATGATCCTACCTCTTGCTTGCAATCGGGACTGTAAAATGCTAGAATCAGTGTTGTAAGTACATTGACAATCAATCCAACTATGGTAATAGCATTTGGTGCCCACCATAGGGGAATCTGTTCTACTGTCCATTTCCAAAACACTTGCATAGGCGGTTCTATGATGGATTGCCCTTCCGCGCTATATTTATGTTCCATCAAACGTTTTAGTTGAGCCTGGGTCAAAATCTGATAATTCCGTATGTATTTATCATAGAAACCGTCTTTTCTGGGAATAACGGAGGCACCAGCTGATGCCGCCATGGTGAATAAAACGTATCACGTTTGAATGGAGATAACTTCTTACTAAGCCAAGAAATCAGCTGATTACACTGACTTACTGTCATCAAAAAATCTGTGCTGTTTTCACTTTTCACGTCACCCACTCAATTAGCTGCCTTACCGGAAGTAACCCTTGACCTATTAACCAATTTTTCTCTGGCCTACGTTATCGTTAATGTTATTTTAAAAAGACAAAAAAATTATTTTAAAAAAAAACCAACAACCTTTGACCCGATATCAGATGCGTATGTAAAAAATGTTGCTCCTTCATAGAATGTCATTCATATTTAAAGTAACTCCAACTAATCTTTTTTTTTATAGTAACAATTTTTGCTGTACTGCATAATTCATAAATCATAAGTGCATATTCACATTGACGATTTAATGTTTATCATATATTTCAAATCTCAAAACAATAATTAAATGGAAATTACGTCGTAATCATTAATCAAATTTTTTTATTTATATATTCACAAAACCATTTAAAGTAATGCATTTGCTTCTTATAAAAAAATATGTTCACTTTTTACATAACTATTGATTGATAATACTCATACAACACTTAAATTTGTTTTTGTCAAATATTTTTTGTATAATCTTTTTAAAATATTCGTTGGCATGACTTTGATAAATATTTTAAAAATCTGTCCCATATGTTAGTTTTTTGTTGTTGTTGACAAAGATGATAACTTAATGCTTTAATCTTTCAGCATATTTTGTTTTCTTTATAAAACTTTTTTAAAAATATAATTATTGTTTGGTTTTAATATTTGTGCTAATATGAAAATATTTCACATTTGCATTCTATATTAAACCTTAAAAATATATGAATCAAACAGCCAATATACGACGGATGAGGAATCATAATACTAAACTAATACATTCAACATTTTATATAATAAAACAAACCCCGTCAAAACAAAGTTTTTGACTATAAACTATAAATCCCTTATATATGAGACATAACTAAAAGTATTGATTATGTTCAAACGAGATAAACATTTACGGAGTGAAACCGAAATTATCTCCCCTGGCTTTAAAACTGGGGGAAGGGGGGGGGTGGACATGGACGGGTGGCATCAACGCGTTAACTCGACTCCTGGTGTAAACCACCTGGTTAAAACACGAGATGTGTTCACCGATGCCTGGCGTGAAGTCAAGTGACCCGTAAAATCTAAACAATAGCGACTTCTACATATAGTTTTATATAGATAAACTAAAAATGCATTACCTTAATTACGGTACGTTCGATCGATCGGAAATTTTGATACGATGCATTGTTAGGTGACACGGGTCCGTGTGCCAAATTTCAGCTCGATGCCTTCACGGGAAGTGGGTCATTTTTTACTTTTGTTTTTCCGCCCGCCCAAGACAGAGACGGCAGTGAAGTTAATATAAGGGATTTAATAAAACAAACCCGTAAAAACAAAGTTTTTGACTATAAATCCCTTATATATGAGACATAACTAACAGTATTGATTATTTTCAAACACGACAAACATTTACAGACTGAATCTGTCTTAACTCAACTTTGCTTCATAACCCTGGGAAGGGGAAAAGTCTGGTCACCGATCGATTGACCGAGCTCAGCGTGACAAGTAAAATGTAAACAAAAGCACGCCGGTACTTCGATGGGTCGCGTCAACACAAACTCTCACATGGGAAAAAAACAATAACAAACAGTGAGTTTGAATTACATACGTTATATAAGGATAAATTAAAAAGGCATAAATTTAATTACGGTACGTTCGATCGATCTGAAATTTTGATACGATGCATTGTTAGGTGAGACAGGTCCGTGTGCCAAATTTCAGCTCGATCGGATCACGGGAAGTGGGTCATTTTTTGACTTTTGTTTTTCCGCCCGCCCAAGACAGACAGACAGAGAGAGATGACGACAGAACGACAGAGACGGCCGTGAAGTTAATATAAGGGATTTAAAAATAAAGGTGAGCCGGTCCCCGTCAAAACGGCCCCAGTCAAATTGTTAACATTTTTCAACAAAAACTGTAATTTTCTTTTCATTTTCAACTTTTTCACCCTTAAAGAAAGCGGTAAAATTATATCTTGTGATGTTATTATATTGTTTCTTGTCAACAAACAGCCGCGTTTGGTGCCTTTTCGCGTAAAGGCTATTAAATTCACTATTGTGATGTCTTTATTATTGTTTATTATTAGCAAAACCTGACACTGAATAGTTGAGTAAAATTAGTAAAAATACGAATTTAATATTTGATTGGACATTTTACTTGGCTCGGGCTATTGGTAGTCAGTTACCAATATCTTGTAGAGAGCTATTGGTACTCGACTACCAATAGCCATTTCCGGTTGTCGGCTATTGGTAGTTCGCTATTATTATTTGTTAATAAAACTACTACTTTACTTTTAGTCCATCTATTAGTCCGGGGCCGTTTTGTCGGTGAACCAAAAATAAATTGATTATAATTTTAATATAATATAAAAAAAATCCCAGTAAATCATTATATTATAATATTGTACCTATTGCCAATTAGATTTCTTTAATCTAAAACTAAAATATTTTGTCAATCTTCACTTTTAGAAACTGAAAGCATAAAAAAAAACAACCCTTGTCTATCATTGTTTAGAAAGATGGTTTGTCAGAAATTAATATTAATGCTCTACGCTGTTTAATAATATTTTGGACAGCTTTAAACGTTATTCATACTCGCTTAACAAGATTTTCCACAAATTTTAACATGCAGACCATTATATTAATAATTATAAACAGCAAGATTTCCAAACCCCATAAAAAAATCTTCCCACTCACCTGAATATCAAAACTCACAAAAAGTCATGTTTGCCCCTCACTTTGACCAATTCTAAAATTATCTCATTTGAAGAAAACTTCCAAAATTAAAACACTTTATAGCACCATTAATTTAAACATCTTTAATTGCGGAAAGTACACATCCTTTGCCTAATTTTTTTATTCAACCAATTCTTATACTACATTCACATTTTTGTCAACCAGCACATTGCCTTAATTCTAAACCCTACACACCAATAGAGTAGATGTTCTTCAGCTTTCATTTATACTATATCTAGGAGTGTCAAAAATGAAAAGTAAAAAAAACATCCAAAAAAGAAAACACTAAGCAAAATAAAATAAAAAAGCAAAAACTTCAAAGTAGGATTTAATAGGTTTTTTATTATTAATTACAACTATAGCTGGACAGTGCAAAGGGACAGTCATAATAACTTCTTGATGTAGAAATTATATGCTGTTCTCTGCACTCACAAGACCGAACATGTATATATATATTTTTTAATTGTTACTTTTATACACACAAAAATTCAGAGATCTCTTCCAACAATCAGATCAATTAGGTGAATTTTAAATTAGTTTTATCATCACTAAGAAAGAAGTAGAAGCATTAAATGTAGAGATGCAAAGAGATCCTTATAAAACGAATATAAACAAATATAAAATAAATTAATATACTATAGTGAAACTATGTACAAACTATGTTGTGGAAAATAATTACAAGCTAAAATTTGTTATAAAGAGACCAACAAATAAAAATCTTTAAAAAATGTATGCTAAAAAATGTATGCTCTATTAAACTAAAGGTTAATTAGAAATTTGAATACAAATATATGCATTTAACTAATTTTTTTTTGGTTTGGAACATTTAACTATAGCTGAAATATAATGAATGTCTCTTTGCTTAAACTTCCAATGGGACATCCACTAACTATGAGGTGGGTTTGCCAATAAAAATTTGTACACAAAACATAATTAAGAATCTAATTATTTACATTTTTTAAGTTTAAGGGAAAAGAATAACAGATTAGTTAATCTAAATACAAGGTAAACACTTGTATTGATAGCATGAAATTAACTTTTTAATGAGGAGCCTAGGGTGTCTAAATAATAAAGCTAATGATAAATTTTATTTACAATATTTACAAAATTATCTTTAAAAAATAATTAAAAATACATGGCAAGACAAAACAATTAAAAGCAGAAAGTTGTAAGATACTGATCAATAGTCAGGATTCACTAGCTAAAATTGTCAGAAAAAAGGAAAAAGAATTGGTACAATTGCAGAAAAAAAAATTGCCCTATATTTATGAAAAAAATCAAATGAGCATAATAATAATACACAAACTTTACAGATTAGGTTAATAATAATTTACAATGAATGAAACTTTATAATAATAAAAATTGTATTAAAATTTTTTTAAATGAAATTCACTCCCCCAAATTCTACAATGTTAATGACTGGTGAAAATTTCAAAACTATTGTTTACTTTTGAAGTAATGGGGGTGAGACTGCAATCAGGCTTTTAAATAGGTAAATGCATAACATAAACAAATACCCTGTTTTTATGTTATGCATTTACCTGTTTACTTTTGAGTATTGTTATACATACCGTTACTATAAAAATATTTAGATCTGTCACATAGTTATTTAAATCAGATGAATTATGCAAGTCTACCTGTCATAAAATTAAAAGTAATATCATCATCTCATGGATTTAAAAAAACATATAAGGAAATATTTAGTTAAAATGTTAATAAAATTATAATATTTAAGAAATATGAACAATTAACGAAATAAAATATAACAATTCAATTGAAAAAATGTCAAATTGTAGATATATAGGAAGTCAATAATTCATTTATGTTTCATTTATCTTTGTTTGGTAAAATATTTTTTAATGCACCTTGGAAATGCACTTAATTATACATAAATGCAGCTGAGAGCCAAAAATCATTAACAAAAAATGCAGATTTCTATTTGGCCTTTTACATAATCAATTAATTTAATTTATGTAGGGGGAAACATTTTCAAAATTGATATTTACATTTCCCAAAACCATGCTGTGTTACTTTCAAAAGTTTTGCCTTTTTGCAAGGGGTGCAAGACTTTTTAAAATATTGTTTGAGGAACACTGTTGTGCATCGTGTCGTACCCAACTGGTAAGCAACATTTGGATGCATCTAAAAAATCAAATGTTGCTATGTAATTAGGTAGGACAAGATTGCTCTATTTAAGAAATGGTTGCTGGCTACCTTAGAAGGTAACCATGAAAGAATCAATCATCTGTATAAATGGTTTTTAAAACTTTATTTAATAAAGCCTAAAAAATGAGCCTTGCCTTGAGATGATTCATGCAGAAAGGGAAGGCAGAATTGCAGGCCTTCAGGTCTTGCAAAAAAATCGAATAAAAAAAAACTCAACTCCTAATCCTGCTAAAGTAAGAATAGTTAAATTCTTTTTGGAAAGTTCAATAAAAATCATGATATTTTATTATATTGATACTGAATTCACAAATAAATCTATTGATAACATAAAAAACATCAACAACCAGATTGTCAAAGTCAAAATCATATCTTCATTAATCTATTAAGAAGTAGGTTAGGTTCACCTTTATATGTATAGTATAATATTCATAGATCCTCTACTAGAAGCATATTTTAAAAAAAATCATTTTATTGGAAACCCGTCTTGCATCTTTGATCAGCACAAATTGAAATTAATATTTCTCAACAGCAAATTCAATTTACAATGTATATTTGTAAAAAAAAACATTTAAAAATTCATTTATGTTTTTCCATTTGAATTGAAGTAATTTAAACTGCAGTATTATTTATTGTTATCAACCTTAAAGGGTAGAACAATGTCTGAGTTGAATTTTGGCAAAGGAGGTCGACTAATAACTGTGCCAGTGGCACGTTTGGTGTTGATCACAGGCTCAACTGTATCACCACTGTTGCCATTCTCACTCCTTTTCTCAGCAGCATAAGCACCTTGCAGGTGGGAGAGAATCTGTGAAGAAGGTGTGTGCTTTGGGGCTTCCAAGACAAGACAGCCATCTTTGATGTTGAGCTCACCAGTTTGTCTCCCTTTCATCTGTCGGTCGATGCTTGAGCACGAGCCCACACGAGCAGCATCAGCATTTTCTGACAAGTTAAGAGATGTTGAAGGAGACATGTGAATGGAAGACTGTAGCGGGGGGTCCATTTTCCATGCTTCATTGTTTGTTGGGAGAGCAGACGTGGAGGAAGCTTTTGGTTCAGAACTATCAATCTGTGCACTAGCAGTTTGACTGCATTTATTGGAGAGACTTGGCTGGTGTTTTTTATTCATTTTGGGAAAGCTACCCAGACCCCTGTCTAGTGAGTGAGCTTTGGATGGTATTTGTAAAATAATGTTGCCATCTTTAACAACCAGCTCGCAGCTCAGCCTTGAAGCGTGTTCTGTGCTGGAGGACTTCTTGGAACCAACACCAAGGTTGGAGAGGGGCAACAGCTGACTATCTGATGGTGGAAAATTATTGGTGGTTATTACACCATCAGCAGTGTGTAGGAGAATCTGACCTTTCTGTACTGACAGGTGGCCAGCCTTGGGTTTGCGCTCTTCGTCCCGCCTTAAAACTTCATTGAGCAATGCATGGCTTGCACTGTTGGCTGCACTATGGCTTGCACTAATGGCTGCACTGTTAGGGTTGTTTGGAGATGGTGTGCTGACTGCCGCTGACATACTGCCTGCAGGAATTTGCCTCTCTTTGTGCTTTCTCACCAAGCATGTTTCATAATCATGGGAGAAACTCACCCATTTCACCATTGTTTTTAAGAAATTCACTCTCGGCTTCTGGCATAAAATTAGATGCTGTGGGTAATAATAAGAGAGAATTCTCCCAGGGATCCTCATAATCATCATTTGCTGGTATAATTGTCAAAGGTGCCTCAACACTGTTTGCAGAAGACACGGCCACGTAGGTGTTCACTTCAGTATCAATAGGTTGGGGCTGCACGCTGTTAACATTTGTTTCTTGGTGAGACACCAATCTTAAAATGGATGACCCACTTTGTACTTCAACTAACTCTACCTTGGATGGATGAACTGCTTCAGCACTGATGGCAATAGAACCATCCTCGGCGGAAGAACTGTGGTCTAACACACACTCATTGTTCTGAGCCTTTGAATTATCTCCATGTGTTTCATGTTTTGGGGTTTGTGTGCTCTGTGATGCTAGGAGGGGGGAAGACTCCAGTTTGCCAGTTCTCTGAGGAGACGAAGTCAAAGCAATGACGTCCACTCTCTGCACTTGGTCTGGACCAACGACAAGTTGCCTGACCTCATGCGATGACTCAGGGGTCTGCTGGTCTTCATTTAGCGATGGTGCTCCAACATTTCCGCCACTGCCAGGACCTGATAAATGTGAGCCAAGCAAAGACTGCAAAAACCTGGAGTAAATGTTTATATCGGGCAGAGTCTCAGCACCGCCTTCTGCTTGAGCACCAGCCCCAGAAATTCCCCTAGGCAAGGGGGGCAAACCATCATTACAGCGTGATCCTCCCAGGTAATTCTGGACACTGGACTGAGAGACATTTTGCACATTAGAATGGGCACTGTCAGCACGCACAGGGTTCTCTTTCACCCTCTGTCTCGCCCTGTGTCTGTCGATGGTGCTGTAAGGAGGTGGGGGGTGTTTTGCCTCACTTCCCTCACCACCCCCACCACCGCCAGCCTCTGAGTATGGGGGTGGAGAATCTATAAACAGAGAATAGTCATAGCCAGGCATGTACTGGACACCGTTGTTTACATTGACAATGATGTGTCCATAATGAGGCTGGTTGGCAGTTGGAAGGAATGGATGCTGATCAGTAGGGCCTTCCTCGCCTTGCCCCGAAGATGTAGGTTCTCCAGATCCTAGAGTTTGGGAAATATAGTTTTAGATAGTGTCTAAATAAAGCTTTATTGAATAAATGGAAATGACTCAATTAAACAAGGTATAAGCAAGCCTGAAATAAGACTAGACCAATAGAATAAAACATCTCAGCAAAATGCCTTCTTCAGCAAATAAACAAAACAAACAAAAAGTTCAGAATAAAAGAACTTAGCTGCCATTTAGATTACAAACAGACATAAACCATTTTCATTTGGTCAATATTGAACATTCTTTTATGCAGAGCTTTTTTCAAAGAACCCATTATGTCAATTAGAGCCTTGTTCCACTTAAAATGACATTTCTTAAGAGAGAAAAAAAAATTATTACAGCTTCTAATACAAAATAAAATCCGTTAAAAATAACATTCATTGCCAGATGGAATTTGTAGAATTAGTTTTTCTTACCATTTTGATAGACTTGTTCAAACGCCCGTGCTATTCTCATCTCCCTCAGTCGCTTCATTTTGATGCGAAACACCAAAATAACGATGAATGCTATAAGAATGACAAGACCAACTGTGCAAGCAATGACCGTTGAGGCAGTAATCTTCAGCCAGCCAAAGTGATTGTCGTCTGTCACAGGTTGAGCTGTAACTGTGGATGTTGCTTTGCCTGATTGAAGAAATCAAAGCGAGTCATAAATCATTTACACACTTGTCAAGTCAAGCCAAATGGAAAAGCAGACATCAGATTTTAAAAGTTCAAATAAGGATATTTTGTATTTGTCAAAGCAACATGCATATAAATAATATATTGATCCTATGTATATTTTTAAAAATATTATGACATGTAATTATTGTAATTGGATTTTAATTTTTGTTCAACTTCCTTAGAGTCATATTCCATTAATCACATACTTAAATGATTATTACAAATTCATGGTTACTGAATTTACTTTTTTTTTCTTACTAAAAACTAACAATTTCCTAGCTATAAAACCAATATTTAAATGCAATATAGATAAACAAAAATAGTCCCCAAAAAAAAACATGGGCATCTAAATTGGCTTCCAAGTGTATTTTAAAATTAATCAGCAATTGCAAATTTTAATTTTAAGATTGCAGATGAAAGTTTTGACATTAAGAGAATGTAGAACCTACATGTATCTACCTCATGGGTGCCACCGACTGACATCTGTGAACCCTGAAATCCCTTTTCCAAAAATTTTTGAACCCTGAAACTCTATTTTTAAAAATGGTCAACCCTGAAACTTATGTAACGCTGTGTAACGCATAAAATTAATACAATATCCAAAAATTTGCAGTTACATACTTTCATAAAAATAATAAAAAGCGGGAACAAATCTCGGGCATTTACAGATATTTAATTTTCAAAAAATGCAAACTTTAGTATTTATAATATTTATCTCTCCCAAATTTAAAACGTACATCATTTTCACATAAGACTTCTACAGCAGAGATTATAATAATTCATTTCATGACAAACAAATTATGGTTAGCATTATACATAGGGAAACATGAAAAATAATTTTAAATAAACAAATTTTGGTGCTATTTAAATTGTATTTGTCATAGATATCTATGATATCTTGTTTGTGTTTTACTTGCTCGTTGTTCTTTAAGAAGCCAAAATAAAACAGATACAACGAATCCCAAAGTTTTGCCAATCTGTCACTTACTTCCTTCATCTGTAAAAATCTATTGGCAATCGGCCTGTGGATTGTCCATACCTTGGTATAGGGTGTGGTATGTATTTCGTGAAAAATAGATATGTATTTTGGTGAATCTTCAATGTCATAATAAATATTAGCAGCTAATATTTGGAACTCTGCAAAGTCCTCCATGGGCTCAAAAAAGGCTTTGGCTGCGTTGTTGAGCGTATGCACAGTGTCACCACTGACATTCAGAAGATTTGGATTTGATTTCCGTATTAATGCCTCCACACCATTCTTAATCACACGCATAATATTACAATTATCCATAAGGCAAGAAACGACTTGACTCCAGGAAAGACCTCTTTCAAGAAGAATGCTTTCTTAGACTTTCTACAGCATTAAAAATATTTTGCGAGGTTGATATGTTCACTTGCCTTGAACCAAGAAAGTCTACAACTACTTTTTCTTGAATGTCGCAAAAATATTGAACAAGAACATTTAAAAACTTGTTCCCTGCATTGTTTGTTGCTTCATAAATGTTAAGGGAAATTTTTTTTCTCCTCTGAGACTGTCCTTGATTTCCCTTTTCATCTCCACAGCAATACTATGAGTTATTGTATATGTTGTTGATGTACGTCCCATGGTTGTAGCATTAAGGGCCTCTGTGTCTACAGCAAGTCTTTTACAAAGGTCAAGTGTGTCTAGTGAAATGCTGTAAGGTAGGCAGTGCTCTGCGAGGAAAGCACCAACAACTGTTTTGACATCTTGAACTCTGTCAATTAAAGCCCCCTTTCTGCCAGCAATTTCAGACGAAGCTCCAGGCAAGGTGCGGCTCTTATGGAAGTTTGCTGTGACAATTGAAAATCGGCTTGACATTAGTTACTGCCATTATTTGCATATTTCATTTATATTAATCATGCACATAAATGACCTTAATTGTATTATTAATTTATAATAATCAATATTATTATTAAACATAGCACTAAACTTTCTAAACGACAACAAATAATAATAATAATAATAATAAAATAGCAATACAAATTTCAATGTGCCCAGGCACAAGTATGTAGAAACTAAGGACTAAGCATAATAAATTTGGGACGCGGTGGTCGAGTGGCAGCGCTCTCGACTGGCGTACCGATGGTCACGGGTTCGAATCCATGTCAAGGCAAGGATTTGTTCCCGGGGCCTAAGGGCGTCCCTGAGTCACCCAGCTCCGAATGGGTACCTAACACTAGTTAGGCGGCTGGGTAATGCGTAGAACCCACAAAGCCGAGGCCTGTGAACGCTGCATCACTTGCCAACAGATCATCTGTCATGGTCTGTGGACGCAATTATCTTCTGCATACTTAAGATAAGATAAGAAATTTAAATAATCTAAAAAAATTAAATCATATATGAATAATATTAAAGCATCTGATTATTCTGATATTTAACTACTATTATTATTTCATAAGTCTTTAGTAATCAATACTTAATTGAAAGTAGGGTTTACATACCAGGGTGGTAAAAATTTTTTTTACACCAAACTTTATACAAAGTGCCGCTGCCATTTTCATTATCCAACCACTGCCATCGCCACTTGTTTTTAACTGTTTTCTCCAACTCGGCAATATTTTCCTTCATATCAACAAAACTAGGGCTGTTATCGATTAATTTAAATTTAATGGTTAACTTTTGAAAAATTATCGATTAATTAATCGATAATTTCGATTAAAGCCAAAAATAGAAATTTATGACGTCATGAAACTGAACATTTCTCACTGACATTGAAAATTAAGAATATTTTGAACAATGTGTTGATACTTGATCGGATGTTTGTGCTGAAGGTGGTACGTCAGCGATGTATTTGATCCTTTAAAAGAGAATTGTTTATGGCAGTGAACACAGTAAACTTTTTCACCATCTTCGACTTTGCCATCAGCAGTTAGCTTAAAAACAAAATTTTTGCTAAACTTTCTAGTTATATGTTTAAATTTAACTGCGCTGATGCTGTAAGCCATTTTTTAGATGACGTCTGCCGGTCCACATAAAGTAATAAAATAAATTATAATATTACGCGGGAGAAGTTTGTACGTAAAAAAAAATATAAATTATTATTAATTAATATTAATTATTAATAACGAGCAACAAAGCCCGTCCAAGGACATTCCGTGGCATGTTGTAACTTGCCTCCAACAGCCGTCTCGACCGGCATTACATGTGCATCGCGTCAAAAATACTATTCATTATAGAATTATTTATTTTAACTATAACTCGTAAAAACAGAGCTTTTTGCTATAAATCCCAACGAGTATAACTCAAAATAAAGTCTTGGGAGAAATACTGCACCAAAAATAACTCGTTTTGAACGTCCGCGTAAATGGCATAAACGTGTTCAATATGATTGGCTGTAGGAGTCATGTGTGTTTCAGGGACAAATCGCTATAGATGACCGGAAAGAAAGGACAGAAACTTGCCTTTTATTATATAGGATTAATTATTTATTAATAAAAATTTTTTAAATATAAAACATATTTTCTTTAATTTTAATCGAATTTTTATCGGTTAAAATAATTTTAATCGATAAAAAAATTTAACGATTAATCGAGAAATTAATCGTTAATTTCCGCAGGCCTAAACAAAACGCATTTAAAAATATTGGCACTTGATCAGGTTCGGTTTTCAAAATGTTGAAATGAGTGTACCAGAACAAAGCAGTAAAGAGTAAAACCAGAAAGTAGTAACCAGCACACTAAGCGAGAGGTGACTGAGAGGTCGCAATATGCTGTAACTGCTCTGTTTATAGCAAGGCCGCTTGTTGCTGAATTGACTTCGCGCAAGACTACAAGTTTTTTTTGTTTTTTTTTAAAAACCTCAGAAACTAGATTTGAAAATAAAATTTCGCGACTCCAGAAAGTCCGAGTAATAATAAAAAAAAACATAGCGAATATGGAAAACGCAAAAAAAAAGTCGGTGGCACCCCGACCTGATCTACCTATATGGGTACATATTTGTCACTGCCCCAGTTTTCATAAATATGAGTAAAAAATTATGCTTGAAAAAAAAACAATAATTCCTGACAAGCCATACAATCACATTGAGGAAAACTGAAGAACTTACTTGAGCAAATGGCTTCATCAGAAAAGTCACCACAGTTGTCAAGACGATCACACAGTTCATTCTGAGGAACACATCTAGTGTTGTTGCACCTAAACTTTCCAAGACATGGGTCAGCTGTGAAAAAATTAGTTACACACAACCTTGGATCAGAAGCATTGACTCTTTGCATTCCTTAAATAATTATTTTTATGAGATTTATTATGACCCAACTGAAGACACAAAGAATTAATTAAGATTCTTTTAAAATGAGTTGCTAGCACTTATGTTATGTCAAGTAATTTAAAAGGTGGGAAGTTCATGCAGTCCCACCAGCAATGTTTGAAGGCTCATATCAAATTTAAATTACTTTTGTCCACAAGATCATCTGATCTACTGAAATCTTACAGCCGACTGTTATGCCTCTATTGTTAGAAAGATTTACCTGATGCTCCTCTTTAAAACCACCCAAACCTTTACTCTATATAACAAATATTTTAATTTAAAATTACTTAATTTCATAATTAAATCAACATTTTGACTGCTATAATGTGAACTGTGCAAATTTTATTTTTTTAAATCTACACTTGAATTTGAGCCATCTACCTCCCAATTTGAAGCCAAGCTTTTAACCCAACTGACTAATAAGTCAGATGTTTTATGTGGATAAAATTTTTGTTTAAGGTAGCTCAAAAGATTTCTTGCAGGCTCATATATAAAAAGGAGAATTAAAATGACAAGAAAATGAAAACTCTACAAGACCCTACCACAATAAGACGAAAGTGGTAGTTGGGGAGGGGAATTTGACACTAAGTGGTTCCAATCAAAATGAAAGTCTGACACAAAGTGGTTCGAATCAAAATGAAAATAAATTTCATTTAATTAATTATATTTTTAAAATGCAACATTCAAAACCAATAAATCAAAGGAAAATGGATGAAAATTAAATTACTAGATTGAAGCAGGACAAAAAGAAGTTAAATAACACCAATTTAAAATAGGTAATTATTTTTTTTTATCTGTTTAAAATATTTTTAATACACACAAAAAAAACTAACATTTTATTAAACAATTTAAAATTTGTATATTTAATTTACCATTTTCCTAATTTGAGAACAAAGTTGAATGTGCGACAATGTGCGTGCCACTTTATTTTGCATTACTAGTTTATAGTTAAAGAAAATCTTTAACCATCTTTTTGAGTCCATGCATTCAGGAACATTAGGATATATTATATTGAACATTAAATTACTTAAATTTTATGGTTGTTTTATGATTTAACATGACAATAAATCAACTCCTGGTAAAACGCTAATACAGACTATTGAAGTTGTAGTGAACTGGTCCAGATAACACAGGACGGGTCCTGATCTTATGACCAGTTAACTGGTCAAACGTTTACAACCGTAATCTCTATTGTACGCAAACTTTGAGCAGGTAGGTTTTTTAAAACAATTTTGTGTATTTTCTTAATTTATCTAACACAGCAATTTTTAGCATTACCCTTTCTTCTGGAACTAGTAAAACAGATATCAAAATCCTAAATTTATAAAATATTTTCTCATAGTTTGATTTGCTTGATTAAAAAAATTAAAATAACAGTGGTTATTTAATCTACTTTTTAATAAATCTTACAAATGATAGTAGGGGGGGGGGTTTAAACTTACTATCGCAATCTTCATCAGAGCCGTCACCACAGTCGTCTTTACCATCACATCGATAGCGAATAAAAACACAGTGCTTTGACTTCTTGCATTTGAATTGTGTTACACTACATGTAGCGGATCCAGATTCTAAAAAGAAAACAATTACGTTAATTTGACAGCTGACAAAAGCAATGTACTATTACTATTATGGAAATTGGTTAAACTTTTAAGAATTTGTAAAAAAAACTTTAAGTTATAGCATAAAAGAAGCGTGGCTCATAAAACTTATTAAGCAACACACAAGATATATACAAAATTCTTTCCTTTTTGGTTGATAAAAAATTAGATAAAACTGGTTCTCATTGTCGTGAAAGAAGCTTTCTTCCCTGTTTCTATCAGTTATTGATGAACAGTGGAACCCATTTATCTCCCCAACCCTATCAATTTGATGTTTTTGAAGTGAACCGTCAAAATCACTTTGCCATAGCATTTTCTCATGGGTTTACGTTATGTTGCCTAGCCCTAAATCTCTAACACAAAAGAGGGCCATAAATATTAGCCACTCAAAATCGTTTATCTTGATTTCTCTATGACGAATCTCCTTTTTAACAAAGACTATTTTGTAAAAAAAAATTTTGACTACAGAGTTAGTATAGCACATCTAGACCTACATTTCCATCTAAGTCTTAAAGTTTTCAGTCAACCCTATGTGTAACCTAGAGTTAATTTTTTTAAAAAGAAATTCAAAATCATTATTTTCATTTTATAATAATGTTGCAACGTAAATAGATCTGTATGTATTCCTTTTCATTGAGGTAAGATATGTCAGTCATATTTTTATCAGCTTAATGCATAAAATTTCAATAACCCTTTTTAATTGCAGGAGTCCCAGCGATATTTGATAACTATGCTTTACAATGATCTTATTTGGAATTAATTCAATAATATACTACATTAAGGTTCCATAGTTGACATTATAAAATACCATAACATGCTGTGTGCAGAATAGCACCAATGCATTCAAACTCATTATGACCCTACTACTATTACTACTATTATGCTCATTCATTCAAGATAACCATCAGTTAACTTGACAGTATTTGGCAACCCCCTATGGCACCAAAAAAACTGGCTTCCACTGTTTACAAGAGTTTAACAAGTAAAAATTTAAAGAGGCTTTTTATTTTTTGTTGAGTAATCATTATTTAAATCATTTATACAAATAATAGTTTGAGGGGTCACCTTTATTCTCAACCAGTAAGTTAAACTGAGCTTTTTCTTCTCCTCCATTTTCCATGACCAAAACACAGGAGTAATGACCAGCATCAGATGGCCGCAGGGACTGAAACCGCATGGTGACTGTAGTACTGTTTGACTGATATTGTTGCATTCCATATTCCCCTCTCTCTGAATTGGGACCGATCCACTTTAAAGAGTCAGGACGTGAGGTTACAAGGGCTGTACAGTGCACCTGACAATTTATTGAAAATGTAATTGAAAAATTATTTATAATGCTAATAATATTAATAATTTATTTAATAATACTAATTTTAAATGATAACCATTGTTACAAATGTAGACAAAACTTATTAAAACGAAATATTTTTTAATATCAATGATAACTTAACAGCAGACAAGAAACTTAATGTACCTGAATAGCACCGCCTTCAACACCCTGTATTTGTTTATCAGAAAGTATCAGGAGATTCTTTTGGTTTGAAGATACCAGGATAAAATAGCCTGGTGTTCACAAAAACAAAATTAAAACAAATGAATTATTAAAAAATGAGATCCTTAAATACAACAAATTAACAGCAATAACAAAAGTTATTAAATCAGCAATTTGAAAAAGTATTTTTTATTAAGTTTAAATTTAGTTTAAATTAATAATTTTGTTATTACAGTCGAACCCACTTAACTCGAGCTCGGTTAACTCGCCCACCCTATTATGTCGACGTTTTTTTATTGGAACCGCCAAATTCTCTCTTTGTCTTAGCATTTTCACGTCGTTTAATTCGATTTTTTAAAGTCGCCGAAACCTCATAACACGAGCACAAAAAAGGGTCAAATTTGCCACTTAATGTTGGTTATCTCGATCCCCATGAACAATCGCCAGGTTTTGAAAATGTTAGATGGGATTTTTTATAACCAAGTGAAGGCATAAAATTTCTGCCTCGCTGGTGACGTCACAGCCCGCTTGCTCACAGCTTTTGAAAATGTTCTTATCGATAGGGCTGAACCGATCGGTTCGGCTACTCGGCATCGGCTGATTTTTGTATACTCTGAGATACTCGGCAATCGGCCGCGTAAGTGATGCCGAGTATTACGTAATAACTCCAATAGCAAAGATGCACGCAGAATCGCATGTCTAAAACATTTCGTTGCGCATGGAATAACAAAATGTACCGTGTGCAGACTTGTTGTCATTGGCAACCATTCATCCTTCAACCTCATTTGACTCTATTACTATGACTACTGCTTTGTTCTAATTCTTTCATTCATAAGAAGTGGCCATGTGCAAAAGCCATTTAACTATTGGTTAGAATTAATTAAAATGTATCAAAGTTGAAGGTTCAAAAGGAGTTCCTAATTTATTTTTGTACACTTTTATAGAGAAGAGTTCGCTTTGTTATGAGTCATATATAGGTCATGATAAACAAATAACGGCGCCTTTGTGTAAAAAAAACCTCCAAAATCATGTGCATGTACATTCTCATTTATTAACGCTAGTGATGGGACGAAAAATCATAGGGTGCTTACTGTAAACAAGGCTCCCCAGATTTTAATATATATAATATAATAATATAACAAACTACAGACAGTTTACCCACCCCCACTCTCAATCTCCCACACCATTGTTGTTGGCAATGTTTGTTAGTCAGATTAGCCTCAAGTTACAGAGGGAATTCTAAGTCCATTGTAAGCTGAGGGGACGGACCCAAAGAAGATTATTAGAAAGAGAATGGTTCGGGGACAATGAGGGGATGTGTAGGTTACTTATTTGTGTAGCTTGTAAGGTAAGTCAAAGGCACAGTATCACTCAATCTGGGAATCACCGCAAGACGGCGCGCGCGCTGCGGCGTGGCGGACAGGAGTATATGACTTCGTTATAGCAACAAAGGGTTATATTTAAACTTAAACGGTCCTTAAAAACGAACGGTTTTAACAACCTTAGGAAAGAGTGAAGAAATAGGGTCCTGATATTCCGATACGATTCTGATTAATCGTCCCATCACTAATTAACGCACAACACGTACATAAAGAAATTTCAAGCGCATGTTAATATTTTGCAGCCATATTGGTTTTCGTTTTAACTCAATCATCGGTTATCTCGATGCCATTTTTCATACCCCAACGCCGTCGACTTAACTGGTTTAGACTGTAGTAGACTTAAAACTTGAACATAAATTTTAAATAGGGCCAAATATTTATCAAATAAGTTTAATAAGTATAACGGTGTAGGCAATAATTAGGGGTCTACCGATATCTGGATATCGGCAATATCGGTAGCATGTAAAGGTCCCGATATTTCATAATAAGTGACATTTTGACCCAAAAAAAAACGGAAACGAAACAAAAAAACTATCATTTAGATTTACAATATCTCGACAAATTAATATATCGACCCCGATACCGGTATTGAAATAGTCAAAAGAGTCCTAGTATTAATATGTGCAGCCACGATACAGTGTGCCATGTGCTTTGATATTGATTAGGTATCGGCCGATTTTCGTATACTCAGAAATGCTGTGTAAATAGTGCCGATGCCAAGTATACCGTAATTGCTCTAATAAATGTATAACATGTAAACATTATGTTCACGTAATTACTCTAATAGCAAAGATGCACGCAGAATCGCAGATGTCTAAAACATTTCGTTTCGTATGGAATAACAAAATGTACCGTGTGAAGACTAGTTGTCATTGGCAACCATTCAACCTTCAGCCTCATTTTCACTCTATTACTATTGTACTTTGTTCTCATTGTTTCATTCATAAAAGGTGGCCGTGTGCAAAAGCCATTAAACTATTGGTTAGAATTAATAATTATGAGTCAAGGTTGAAGTTTCAAAACGAGTACCTAATATGCTTGTACATTTTTATAAAGGACGGTTCGTTTTGTTGAGTCCCATGTAGGTCATGATCTGGAACTTGTAAACACATCGGAAACTTCGTTTCGGGAAAAAAAATCGGTAATATCGGCAAAACTGGATATCGGTAGACCCCTTAATTATAAGATGTAAATAATTACGAGTGATAAATTTAAGAATGACGTCATCAAATATGACCGCTGGTTTTTTGTCCTAACAAATACCCTATCGGCACTCATATCGGCAAAAAATATCGGTAATATCTGCAAAAATGCATGTCGGTAGTCCCCTAATATAAAAGATAAATAATTACGAGTGATAAATTTAAGAATGACGTCATCAAATATGACCGCTGGTTTTTGTCCTAACAAATACTCATATCGGCAAAAAAAATATCGGTAATATCGGTATCGGCAAAAAGGCATATCGGTAGACCCCTAGCAATAATAATAGTTATTATTAATAACAAAATTTAATGAAAGAGAAATTTTAGTTTTAGTAGAACTACTAAGACTAAATCTACATGTATATATATATATAAAAATGAAATTATGCATATATGCATGTCCTTTATAGCTGACTATTTAACCATTCACCCAATCACCATGAAACTTTTGGAGACTTTTGGGTAGTTCCCGGGATGGTAACTGGCAATTCTTTTTTTCAAAATATAACACTCATGGGGCGCCGGGGGCCCATAATGTGATTTTTTTCTTATATGAGCTATATAAAATTTAGTTTAAGCGTTAGCTATTGGGTAACTGATAACAAATTACACAAACAAAAAATTGTGACGTAAAGTGCAAAAAGCCATTGTCATCGCTTACGCCCGTATAGAAAAACTGAAACGGTATTTGCGATTTTATCCGACATGCGCAGAATGATGCGCGAGCGACTATCGAAATTCGAAGTACCTGCTTATGAGAACTAGTAACTGTAAGCACACTGTGACTATTGCGGCATACGTGATCGATGAAGAGTACACATGTTTTTTAAATAAAAGTGACGTAAACGCAAATTTTCGAACATGTCCGATAATCAGAGTCAGAACGTAAAATCGCCATGACAGTTTTTGCGTAAATTTACGACATGCGCAGAACGATGCGCGAACGAGTATCGTAGTACCTAACATAGCATATTTTTTACGAATAGTCGTAGCACTAGCCAGAAAACATTTTCCTGAGCACTAGTCCACTAGCAACATCCCGTGGAATTGTCTGCTGCTACTTTGTCGGTTGTCGTAGCAGCATCATTATCATTATGATAGTGGACGAACATTTTCATTTATTAGTTTTTTATGTTATCATAATAATTGTTACTATAACTAGGACTAAATTTACTACTGGATTTGTATTATTTGCAGATTGCAGTACTCCCACTCTCTCACTAACAGACACTGAACACTGCAATTTGCAGTGGTCAATGAATGAATAATGAATGGTCATCTCCGTCTCAGTAGAGTCAATAGAATATTGGTATATACTACTTACATGTAAAAAAATAAAAGGAAGACCATTGAGAAAGACCCATTATTGTCTCTTTACATTCCAATCCATGCAAACACTAAAAATCATGCATCTGATGAGAGGAAAATAACTATTGTATTGCATGATAATGATGATAACACATTTGGTTAGGATATGCTCAATAGAGTAGCCATAAATATAAACCAACAGCGACATCTATATATGAAAAAAAGAAGTTATTCCCCTTTATCAATCATAAAATACGGATACATTTATATTTTTACTTTTTTTAAAAAACTACACATTCTAGTATATATCACTATTTATGATTAATTTTAATTTATTTAAGTGAATTTTTATTTAATTTGATTTTCAAAAATTAAACATTAATTGACGAATGTAAAGTAAATAAATCTTAATATTATTACTCTTCTGTTACTACAACAGAACACAGAAGAACTGTGGGCTATGGACACGCTGGTCTTATGTTCCAATACTCGGTAGTAGCTAATCCTAATGGGTGACCATCAGATTAGGGTCATAGTCATAGCATACTCTCTGAACAGGCTTTAGAAGAAAAAAAAGATATCAAGAGTTATAAAGCTGCAAACTCAGACACACAGACAAGGAACACTTTTCTACAGACAAATGCAGGACTAAACACAAACCATAGATAAGCGTAGGACGCAATAATCTTCTGTTTAGAAGGAGCGTCTGAAACAGATAAGATAAGATAATAGACATTTTAAAGCAAAGTGCTTTTTTTTCTAGCAGAACGATCCTGTTCTGGCGTTCCGGCACCTTTCTTCATCAGACTATTAGTATTAGGTCTTTTAGGTTGTATTAAACATGCGTTCCAGTACCTTTTTTTGTAGAAAAAATCACAGCGCAAATATATAATTCATTTATTCAAATCGTTGCACAGTTCGGGGTTTAACTGAAAATTTTAAGGCCATTCTATACAAAAGAATAATGGTAAGAACATATTGGCAAGTGACGCCAACGAAGGACCAAGGTATTCTCAGCCTTCAACTAGTGTCAGGTACCCATTAGGGAATATGTGGACTCAGGGACACCCTTGGCCCCGGGAACAAATCCCTGCCTTCACGTAGATTCGATCCCGTGGCCCTCTGTACGCCAGCCGAGCGCACATGCCACTTAACCGCCGTGCCCTTGTTTTACGGTCACACAAAAACATACTATTTATTACTGCTTATTATTTTGTCAAATTATTTTTATGCCCAATTGCTGAATTTATGGTGTGAATGTACAAAATAAATAAATCTAGAATTGTCCCCACGCGAATACTTAATGAATTTTCTGAACATTTCGATGTTTTACTTATTCTTTGTCAAATTCTATAATTTTTGTGCTCTTTTTTTATATGTGTGTTAACTTGTCCGTATGTTCACATATCGTATGTTCTGTTGTCATGTGTTCAGTCATCGGCTGTTCACTTGTTTTGTGTTCGTGTGTCCGGTTACCACAGAAAGTGTGTTGACTAAGGAAGAGTCCACCTACATGAATTTTAATCTCTTCAAATCTGTTTCCCCTTGTTTGCGGGGATCTTTTTATCCATGGGTTTAATTTATTAATAAAAAGCAGATTTATTTAATTGCTAACATCTTTCTCCCTTAAATTATATATTTTTAAAATATTTTTTGGTGGGGGGGGGGTATTTTATGTATCGGCCTAATTATTTTTTTTGTGTAAAAATAGTGGCTCATTAGGAATTTTAAGTGGTGGGACGTCATAAGCCATGGTTCATGGAGCAGGTGTAAAATCAAATTTCAGCAGTTTTCCAGCACCCCCACCTACTTTCCATAAAACACGAATTTATACATCAATAAAAACTGCTATGAAATGAAATATTCTGAAAATTATTTTTAAATACTGGGCATGTATGTTGATGCAGAAAAAAAAGTGCATCAACAGTTAATCCAATACCTTGCAATTTCTTTAATTAGGGAAATATGAAAATGAACATACTCGTTTTTTTCCCAAGTCCTAATACAGTAAAAGTAAAGTCTTTTTTTTCAGACCAAGCTGGCTTGTGGGGCAAACAAAGCAGCGTGCACAAGTTTCTATAGTGACTCTCGGTACGCAGGCCAAGCCGCTCGGCCACCGTGTATCTCTGCAGTGGAGCCTCGACATACGAGTGTCTTAACATACGACATTTTTAAAAAGATAAGAGCCGACGAGTGAGCGATTTTTTGCTTCAAAAGGTGAAAAACATTTGAGACTCGAGGAACCGTATCAGTGGGTCGGCTGGAAGAGGGGAACGAGTTAGGGAATTAAAGTAACTAAAAGAGTTCAACATTAACCCTGTAGTGAGTAAGTGGCCGTCTATCTTTTCTTATCTGTTTATAGACGCTCCTTCTATACAGAAGATTATTGCGTCCTACGCTTATCTATGGTTTGTGTTTAGTCCTGCATTTTTATTAGAGATTTAAATGTTGATAAAGTGTTGGTTTTCCTGGATTCTTCAGGCAACCCATTCCACGCCCGAATTCCGGACGGGAAGAAGGAAAACTTGTATGTGTTTGTTCTTGCATACGGAATAAGAAAGGTGTTTTTATCCTTATGTCTATCTGAGGGTTGTATTAAGTTATCTTTGTGTTGTATTTCTAAATTAGAATTAATTGCTTTATGTATGATTACTACTTTGCTCTTGGTTCTTCTATCCTCTAGTGTTTCAAGGTTTAATGATTTAACTAATGGTGTTATTCTTGTCAGTTTCGAATATTCTCCAGTAATGAATCTGGCAGCTCTTTTTTGAATTTGTTCTAGTTTATCAATGTTTTCTTTGGTGGATGGGTCCCATACAGAAGATGCATATTCTAGTACAGGTCTCACCAAAGTGAGGTAGCATTTTAGTCTATAAATAATGTCACGCGATTTTGGTCTTTTCACACGTCGTCACAAAAAGATAGCCACCCTCAAATATGACGTCACAAAGCTTCTCCCCCCCTAAAAGCCATATTTCCTATTTGAAATTGAGCATGTTTCAAATTACTTTGTCATTTTAAGTATGTATTTAGTGTAAGGCTGCACTCTAACATCGTAACACGCGTTTAGCAATTTAAAATGTCATTAAATAAATTTAAGTGGGATTTTTATGTAAATTTGTATGTTTTGATTTGACGTCAAATGTGTGATCCATCCCCAATGTTCCCTCTAATGTTCGTTGCTCCATGCGCAAAGTGCAAAAACTTGTGTTTAAAGTTGCGCAGCATTCATTTTTGTATAATATTTTACAAAATTTGCTGTGCGGTAATTTCAAACTGCTGCGCGGCGTCGGCCATATACCTGCGTGGCCGTGCAGGCGCGCAGCTTAAAGGGAACATTGTACCCCCCTTTAGTGCGTGACGTCATTTATGGACGGCCCCCAAGTGAAGGAAGTGAAGCTCATCCGCCTGTCTCTTCCACCCTACACCTCCGCCAGCATCTTTCGTAAGCTCAAGTTGGCTGATTTACAAGGCAAATAAACTTTATGAACCAGTTTACTTCTTTACATTCTCATTGTATTTGTTTTTTTTAGATATTATTTGTCATCTATAAGTTAAATTTTCTTATTAAAAACACGTAATAACAACAACTGAGTGACATTTTGAGGGATTGAACGGCTTTTATAAATGGCTTTTCAATTAATTTATATGGGGAAAATCACTTTGAAATACAAGCAAATTGACGCTTGAGCAAGGTTACAGAACGAATTCAATTCGTATCTCAAGGCACCACTGTAAAAGATTTTGATACTTTCACAAAAGTCGAAATACTGATGAGCCCTTGCTGTACACTGCTGCGGTGTACGTAACCACTTCGCACCATCATGAGCTTAAAATAGATCAGTCATCAAAACTTCCGGACATTTTCACAACAATCAGTGACTAATATCAAACATTTAATACGTGAATTTTTGGCCCAACTATTATTAAAATAACTAAATATCGATGGAATTGACTACTTCTAGCAACGATTGCAGTTTCTCCGTGCAACACGAGAAAAGATTATCTTTCAAGGAACGAAGAACATTTTGTATGTAAAACTATGACATAGTCATAGTCATAGTTATAGTTAGACTATATTGTCTATTATAGTCTATAGATAGTTATAGACTTAAACATTATTTATTCATCTTGTCTTATTACTCTTATCTTATCTGTTTACAGACGCTCCTTCTACACAGAAGATTATTGCGTCCTACGCTTAGCTTATCTATGTCTATGACTATGGTTTGTGTTTAGTCCTGCATTTTTATTAGAGATTTAAATGTTGATAAAGTTAAAGTGTTGGCAGTGTTGGTTTTCCTGGATTTTTCAGGCAACCCATTCCAGTTCATTCCACGCCCGAATTCCGGAGGGGAAGAATGAAAATTTTCATAATTATAATTATAGTCTATAGTTATTAGTGTAGACTGTAGTCACATTATTAAGTTAACGGAAGCCTTACTTGACTTAAGACTAATAAGTTATAGTACTTTAACTTTAAGTAAGTCAAGGCATATATAAAAAACGAAGTGTCTGCTGCTACGACAAAGTAACGGCAGACAACTTGACGGGCTGTTGCTAGTGCTACGGCTACGACATGTCGTAACACAAGCAACATTCCGTCGAGTTGTCTGCTGCTACGACTAGTCGTAGAAATATGCTGTATATTAATTATGCTAATACTAATACTTTAAAAATACAAAATAGTTATCATAATAAAATTTCATGATTACTAGGTAAGCCGGATAATGAATTTTAAAGGTTAAAAAAAACTTGATTGGTGTCCATTTAATGACAAACAGATATGATTTTTTAGAAACAAATCTAGAGACATGAGCTCCGCTAGATGAAGTGTTAGTGATGGACGATCTTTGGTAATAAAAGCAAAGCTAGGGTTCTATTCCAACTCCAGGCGTGTTTTTTTAAATAAAAATACTTTTAAATGAGTGTGCTGCTGCTGGTAATTGTAATTTTTGTTCTTCTTATTCTGAAAAGCGGATACGTTGATTAAATCTATTTAAATAAATTTAGATTTTAGAATTAATACACATATAAATATAACACATAAATAAGCCCAGCTGCCAGATCTATTAATATCGTATTATAATAATACAATATTTATATTATTATTATATTATTATTATATTATATTATTATTAATTATATATTTATATATAGATCTAATATATGTTATATTTTATGCGTATAAAATTAAAATATTATGAAGAGTTTGTTAAAATATTAAGCGACTTAGTTTTTCTGAAGTGTTTACTGCTACTGCTAATAACTAATAGTACTAAGGCTAGTCGTAGCAAGTGCTAGTCGTAACACTAGCCAAGCAAACCTTTCCTGGCTAGTGTTACGACATGTCGTAACGCTAGCAACATCCCGCTGAATCGCCTGCTGCTACGACATGTCGTAGCACTAGTTTCCTGGCTAGCGTTATGACATGTTTCAAATCACTTTTGTCATTTAAGTTTAAGCATGTATTTAGTGTAAGGCTGCACTTTAATATCGTAACACGCGCGAAGCCCATGTAAAACGTCATTAAATAAATTGTAAACAGACACATTTTTAAGTACAACTTTTATTTTAAGTTACGCGTTTTGATGTGACGTGACATTTCTTATACTCCCCCTCCCCTTCGTCACCCCTCCAGGTGCGTAACGTCATTTACGGACGGCCCCGAGAAAGGACCGTCCATAAATGACGACACGCAATTTTGGCAGATTTTTCATTATAATGAAAAATGTCGTAACGCTAGCAACATCCTATAAAAAATTATATTATGATATATTATATAATTATTTTAATAATAAAGTTTATAAAGTTATAAGTTGTTATAGTATAGTATAGTCATAGTCTTTGATATGTTTGGTAAATAGTAAATAGAATATTTTAAAAAAATCAACTAATTGCAAAGGCTATCAATATACATAATCATAATTCCCGTTGTCTGTATGTATGTATGTATGTATGGAATAATGCTGTTAGGTGGCGCTGCGATCGATTTTATATTAAAATATTATATGACGTCATTGTTTTATGCTTATATTTTAATTTTTGAAAAGGGAACGATGTAAAAATAGGATTTGAGGATTTATAATATTATTATGAAATACTTTGTGTACATTTCAGCAAGTTTAATATTTCGTATTTATCAAACACGGATAAGTTACTTATGTTAATTATGTATATTGATTCCCATTGTCTGTATGGATGTAAGTTAGGTGGCGCTGCGATCGATTTTGTATAAAAATATTATATGACGTCATTGTTTCATGCTTATATTTTAATTTTTGAAAAGGAAACGATGTAAAAATAGAATTTGAGGATTTATAATTATTATGAAACTAGTCGCCCCGCAGCGTAGCATTCGCCGCAGACTTGCTCATGGAGAGTGCAAAGAAAGTGGAGAAAGAACGGACACAAACTACAGCACGAAGAAATCAAAACAACGCGAGTGAACGTCGGTTAATAAATGGGAGGCGGGTAACAACAACCTCAGTGTGCATGTCTTTACTTTTACTCGCTATTTTTTATTTACTTAGTGCTGCTTTTTGTGTCTGTACTCTCACACCCCCCCCCTAAACATTCTTTGCACTGTCTATGATGAGCAAGTCTGCGGCGCATGCTACGCCATGGGTCTCTCCAGAGTTCCTTCTTTTCATTCCCTCACAGTCGTTTGCCCAAACCCACCCTTATTTTGACAACTGTTTTCAGGAAGGCTTCACCCGTCACTAAATTATTAGCGGCGTATGCTACGCCGGGGGTCAGCTAGTCTTGGCAATAAAGGAGTAAAAGAACGGGCACAAACAGACATTTTTAAAAATAAAAAAACAAACATTTTTTTCGCTGGGGCTTGAACCCAGGACCTTCCCCGTATAAGGTGGACGTGATAACCAGTACACTACGAATCTCACGTTAGTCTGTGAAGGAACAATGCAAGTGAAACGCAAGGACCATTGTTGGTCTCGATACATTGGTCAATCCCAGCAAGGTTCATTCGTCATGCTCGGTTGCACTTACCTCGAGCTCGTTTAGCTCGATCACCCCACTAACTCGACGTTTTTTATTGGAACCGCCAAATTCTCTCTTTGTCTTAGCATTTTTTCATCGGCTAATTTGATTTTTGTAAGTCGCCGAAACCTAGTACCTCGAGCACAAAAGAGGGCCAAATTTGCCACTTAATGTTGGTTATCTCGATCCCCATGACCAATTGCCAGCTTTTGAAAATGTTAGCTATGATTTTTTTATAACCAAGGAAAGGGACCAATTTTCTGCCTCACCAGGGTCTGCTGGTGACGTCACAGCCCGCTTGCTCAGCGCTGTTACTTCTGGTACTATGCTTCGGTAACTAAGCGAATACATTTTTTAAAAAAAATCAGTCACTAGCGAATTCCACAAAGTCTATATTTATAGACCAGAATATTATTATTATTAAGAAAACATTTTGATTTTGATGTCACGTTCGCTCGCGTGTTGGCTCTGGTATTCTGCCGTAACACAACAAAAAATTAACTCCGGGTAATAAGCTAATATACCGACTAAGACCTGATAAAACTGAGTGAACAGTCATAATAAGATGGAATTTATTTAAATACCATATTATGTTTCACTCGTCAACTTGCCAGAATTATTGAATTCGCCGCGCACACGACGATTCCCCCCCCCCATAGGGTGGGGTTTAGGTGGGGTTGAGCTACACTGGCCATTTACCAAGGCACGCTCTGACTCAATTTAAAAAGAAAAATTTCCTTCCCCCCCAACCCACTGTAGATGTATAACAGTGGGGGAGGGGAGGTGTCTATTCTCGCGGTCTTGTCAAAGCAAGAGGCTTCCTTTTATATAAACATCAAAGACCTGTCTAGCCTTCTCTCCCCCACCCTCATTATCCCTAACTAGAAAACTCCGTAACTTGTCCCGTCCTCCGTCCGTCCCCCCCCCGTCCCTTTGAATTCACTT
Organism: Ampullaceana balthica; assembly: GCA_944989445.1. Classification (NCBI taxonomy): domain Eukaryota; kingdom Metazoa; phylum Mollusca; class Gastropoda; family Lymnaeidae; genus Ampullaceana; species Ampullaceana balthica. The sequence continues at coordinate 471,388 of CALYLW010000830.1, forward strand.
AGAGCGCTGTAGTAATAGCCGTGACCTTTGACCGTACAGTGCCTCGACAACTAAGCAAATTAAAATTAAAAAAAAAGCATTCATTAGCCGTAGACGAAGTAAACTAAAAGTGATGACGTGTATATTATTTAGATACCGGAATAGGGAGAAAGCGATTTGAAGTCACCGTCGCTAACACAACAAAAACGAACACCCGGGTAAAAAGCTATTACGGGCTTATTGAAGTTGCAGCTGAATAAATTATTTAAATTCCGAAGACTTAAAACTAAAATAAATAAGCCTAAACACTTTTAAAGATGAGTGTAAGCGGTCGTTCGATAGTTGTAACTACGGTAAACACTAGTCCTAGCGTAATGGTAGTCAATTATTAACAAATTGAAGCAATATTTGCGACTCTTTTCCACATGCGCAGAACGAAGCGCGAACGACTATGAAGTAAAGTACCTACAAATATATTTAAAATATATTTATTTGAATATTGATTGTTTTCTCTGGTCCTTATACAAATAAATGCCTTGGTATTTATTAGTAATAAACTTACACTAAGATTATGACTTTAATTATAATTACATCATTAGTATTAGTAGTAAATAGCATGAAATAATAAAGTTCAAGGACGAACGAGCAAATGAATGCACTAGAGCCTCAGTCAGAGCTGAGTCACTAATTCATTTAGATAAATCATACGCGCAAGGACGTTCCATTTCGCATAATATAATATATCACATAATTTAACATTATATTTCTTATATTCCGATACGATTCTGATTAATCGTTCCCATCACTAATTAACGCACAACACGTATATAAAGAAATTTCAAGCGCATGTTAATATTTTGCCGCCATATTGGTTTTCGTTTTAACTCGATCATCGGTTATGTCGACGCCATTTTTCATACCCCAACGCCATCAACTTAAGCGGTTTCAACTGTACTTGCGTCGTGGTGTCTCGCATGGTACCATGAAGAGAATTATATATATATAGATCCTAAAATGAGTTGTTTGGTTGCTGTTAAATTAAATGCCTAATTACAATGCCATCTATAAACATTCCCCCTCTGAGCTATAATCGGCTAAAATGCCCTGAAAAAAACCCAACAAAATTATCACCCTTTTTACCTTATAACAGGGGTTCCTAACCGGTGGTGCATGCACCCCCAAGGGGTGCATGAGCAGGTTCCAGGGGGTGCATGAACGATTCAGAGAAAGAAAAAAGAAAAAGAGGGGGGAAAAAAGAAGAAGGAAAAAAAAAGCAAGAAAAACTGATAATCTGAAAATGTAAACCATAAGCAAGGCGTGCCGCGTCAAATGGCACCCATATACAACCTCTTTGATAGTCGTTCGCGAATCGTTCTACGTATGTCGAAAATTGACGGAAAAACTTTTTCGCAAAATGAAAGGTTCGCTCTACGTGTACCTCGGAATTTCATGCTTTCTCTGTGGAAAAATCCTGTGCAATGACAACATGAAGCCTGTTAGACTCCGAGAGCACTCCGAGAGAAAGTCCATCCATCCAATTCCAAGGACAGTGTTGAGGTCTTCAAGCAGAAGAGAGCTCGCTTCTTGACCTCAGGTACCTTGCCCAAGCTTGGATTTTCTTTCTCACAGAAACCTGCACTGGAGGCATCCTTCACGGTTGCATATCTTATTGCAAAGAACAAGAAGACCCACACCATTGGAGAAACTTTGGTGAAGCCTTTTGCTCTGGAGATGGTGGAACTGATGTGTGGTCACTAGCAGAAGAAGCAGGTTGAGAAAGTCCCTTTGTCCAATGACACTATTCATTCCAAGATTAGTGACATGGCTGCAGACATTCTGGATCAAGTCTTGTGCGAGATGAGAAGCAGTCCTTTTCCATTTACCATGCAGCTGGGCGACTGTAATGGATGCTACTGAGATATTGCAAGCCTTCCTTAACAAACTCCCACTATTTCAACGACGACTAGAAAATTCCTACTTGGCCAACTTACCACTCTTGGATGAAGTTGTAATATCTGCTTCAGGGGGAAGCACTGAGAGATCACTGCCTGGCAACATCAAAGGGGAAATTTCAGAGCACCTTTCAACATTGTAAAGGTCCTTTGATGGGTATTTCTGTCAAGACATTGTTAGGAAAGACCTTTGGATTCGCCATCATTTTCTCTGTGACTTGGACAACATTGATGACAGTGACCTTGCTAAAGATGGCCTGATTGATTTGAGAATCAGAGAAGTACTGAGGAGTGCCTTCCGTTTCAATACCTTGATTGAATTTTGGTGCGCCCAGCTAGATTCCTACCCACATCTAGCCAAGAGGGCAGTACTGACTCTCCTTCCATTTGCCACTACCTATCTCTGTGAAGCAGGATTCTCCACACTTTTGATGATTAAAACCAAGGCAAGGAATAAGTTGAATGCAGAGGATGACATGAGAGTTGCTTTGTCCAAAACAGTCCCCAGATTTAAATCGCTGATTGCTCATAAGAAGCAGTAGATCTCTCACTAAATTCCCTGTTGCCTATTGTCAAAATTGTTGCGTTCCTAAATAAACATACTTTATTATGCATTTTCTGCAAGTTTCACGAGGGGGTGCATGAAATTATTTTGGCATCTGAAGGGGTGCATGGACCCCAAAAGGTTAGGAACCACTGCCTTATAACAAGGATTTCTTCTTCATACTTTTGTTTCAGTTACATGTATTTTAAAAAACATGAAATCTTTTATTTTTCAGCCGAAAGGCGCAAAGATGTGGAGTCAGTTAGAAATGCTCATCCCAATAAGATTCCTGTAAGTTTGTTTACTTTATAAAATATGAAATGTACATGTATTTTAATTTATTGCCTTTTTACTGTTGACCAACTATTTAATTTTGCTTCACTCAGTATAGCTAATTAAGAAACGTTTCATTTTGTTTTAGAATTTCTATATTATATTTTATATTTTTGTATATTAAAAATGGTAATTAGCAGCTGATAGCATTTTCGTCAATAAAAAAGTCAGTTTAATAATTATACTTATTTGTATTATTATTTTACTTTTAAATTACATGTATAAAAATTTTTTTTTAAGAATTGGAATTTAAAAAGCAACTTTGTTAGTGAAAATATTCATTAATTTTTTAATTGTCAGCTCTTAAATGCTTGCTGGATTTACAAGGTCACCCTAGCCATGGGTCATTGTTTAAAATAAATATTTTTAAGCAGAAATGGGAAATAATTTCCTTCTACCAAAAAAACCACAGGTCATTATTGAGCGATATGGCAATGAGAAAAGCCTTCCAATAATGGACAAATGCAAATTTCTCATACCAGACAATCTGAATATGAGTGACATTGTGAAAATTATCAGGTAAGATTCATTTTTGTGAAAAATTACATAGCTAGAATGATGAGGCCTGATTTTTGTTATATGGGCATAAAATAACATAGCATTATGTAGATGGTCTAATTTCTGTTAAGTGGGTATAAAATAACAAAGATAGCATTATGTGGTTGATAGTGATGGGATGATTAATCCGAATCGTATTGGAATATTGGGATTTTTCCAAAGCATCGGGAATCGGTATCGGAGTTGAATAATTCAGACCTGATTCCGATACCAAAACGATTCTTTGCTGATATGAAAAAGAAATCCAATGAACATGAAACAGGCAACAACCACAACAACAAAGAGTCAATTTTCAGTAGCAAGTATTAAAATTAGAACATAAATATCAATGTATCAAGTATCTAACATTAAAATGATTGCAAACTATGAGAATCCTCTTAGCTGGTGGAAAGCGAACAAAGAAGAACTTCCAAGTTTGGCTCTCCTCTCAAGAAAGTATTTATGTGCTCCCCCTTCTTCAGTAGATAGCGAGAGAATCTTTAGTGTAGGTGGCAATCAATGTTCCCTTTAAGCTGCGCGGCTGTTCAGATATCTGACCGACGCTGCGCAGTAGATTAGAATTACCACGCAGCAAATTTGGTAAAATAAGGCAAAAAAATGGCTGCTGTGCACACGAGTTTTTCTACTTTGCACATGGACCAACGAACTTTAGAGGGAACATTCATCATCATCATCATCATCATCATCATGCCTGTCGTCCCATCTGGGGCATAGGCCACAAACAATACATTGTTATCTAGCATATTGTAAAGCTTCAATAGCAAGTTAATAAACTTTTATAATCAATTCTCAAATTTTATATTAATTAAATATGTTAATACCTGGGCACAGTAATACAAATATGTAATAATGGCCAGGAATCGGAATCGTATCTGGAATCGGGATAATTGGGTAGAATCGGAATTGTTAAAAATTTTGGTATCGTCTCATCACTAGTGGTTGATCTGATTTCTGTTAAGTGGGTTTAAAAATAACATAATAAGCAATATGTGGTTATTCTGTTTTCTATTATGGGGGTTTAGAATAACATAGCTAGATCTGACCTCTGTTATGTGGATTACGTGAGCAAGATTATAAAAGCAATGTTCAGTTATGAAAATTGACTATTCTTAATGTGACCAAAACAGTGTGATGATTACTGTTTGCCGTGTGTTAACATTTTTACACACAGAAGTATCTAATTCTCTGATATGTTTATACAAAATAAAACAATATTTCTAATCCAAACGAAATTGCCTTGAAAAAAAAACACAACCATTTCAAAAACTGTTTCAACTTTTTCTTAAGTCATTGTTAATCATCTTCTCTGTTAATGTCGCTAATTATGGTCCAATAAATCTGTTCTGAATATTTATTCCACACAATATTATACTAGTCTCATCTATTAGCCTTTAAGAGTTTTACAGCATCTTTTGATCACACACTTGTACAAAAAAATAGTGTCACTATTATTAATAATGATTGAATTTTATCTATAACCAACATAATAATCCCTGTGGATGTGTGTCAGCAATGTGAACTGTGTAGTGAAATTTCGGTAGATTTTTTGCAAGATGAAAAAAAAACTTGTTTAATGCTTCCATTTTGTCAACACTGCATTCAAAGTGTAGTCATAAAAAAAACCCAACTTAATTTAAAATTTAATTGTTTCATAAACTTGGAATGTTTGAAATTTTTTTCCCCCATTCAAATTGGTTTCAGGCGCAGGCTCCAGCTGTCTCCATCACAAGCATTTTTCCTACTTGTCAACAATCGAAGTATGATCAGCAACACAACACCCCTGGTTGATGTTTACGAACGGGACAAGGATGAGGATGGATTTCTTTACATTGTGTATGCATCGCAAGAAACGTTTGGCTCGGACTAAAAGACTCCTGGGTAGGCCAGTCTAATTCCAAGTATCCACGATGTGACTGACTGGGATTGTGTTTTCTTGAAGGCCATGTGATGTTTCATCATATGTGTATGGTACACTCATAAATTTGAACATGTTGAGAGACCTATGTTTGCAGTATTAAGATAAATTTTAATTAATTGAACGCCCAGGATCCGCTGAGTGTTAGTAAAAATGGCCATGACATTGTACAGGTGGCGCCACTTTCAGCTTATCCGACTCTTTGTCGCATTTTGAAGATAAGTTGTCACTCGCTATTATTATTAGAACCCTGTACAATTCCTGAATAAATGCTATAATTTTAATAAGATATATTTAAATATATTCTATTATATGCAAATGTTCAATTGTTATTATAAGAAAATCTGACTTCAATGCAGCTCTCTTGTTACATTGCTCATTTCACATCATGCTCACCTTAAAAAAGCAGTTTATTAAAAAGAGGTGAGAAAAACTATTTAAATATCAATTTAATTGTTAAACGTAATTTGTTTTTCTTCTGCCAATATGGGAAAAATTTTTTAGGTACTTAAAATGACATTTATTTATTATTCAAATCTTATAAACTAATTTTTGCAAGATGTAATGTTTTTAAAAGATTTATTTATAAATTTTTTTGGAACTTTTTTGGGGTGTTTTTTTTTGTTTGTTACATGAGTCAAAGATAATGCTGTAAAAAGTATGTTCAGTTTTTTTGTTAAAGTTATTTTTGACTTATCAGTGATTTCGACAAAAATTATTGTATTATTTATATCAAGCTGCTGCACTTTATCCCAATCATTTCATAAAACCATAAATAGTTCACAGTGACCCAATTAGTTCATAGAACCATAAATAGTTTACACTGACCCAATCAGTTCATAAAACCATAAATAGTTCACAGTGACCCAATCAGTTTATAGAACCATAAATAGTTCACAGTGACCCAATAAGTTCATAAAACCATAAATAGTTCACAATGACCCAATCAGTTCATAAAACCTTAAATAGTTTACAGTGATCCAATCAGTTCAAAAAACCATAAATAATTCATAGTTTCCTCAATCAGTGGATTAATCTCTCAATTAGGCAGTCTCACAATCGAGTCATGAAGGCTGTAAATAGTTAGTCACCCGCTTAAAATGTATAGTTTTTAATGAGGTATGGTGGTACCTCAGGTTATGAATTTAGATAGTTCCAGAACTTGGTAAGAATTAAACAACCTGTAAAAACAAAGTTTTTGACTATAAATCCCTTACATATGAGACATAACTAAAAGTATTGATTATGTTGCAATATAATACAAACCACGGGACAGACTAGCATAAATATTTACATGCTACAGAGAGATACATAGAGATAATCTAAAAATTAATTACTGCAATTTAATTACAGTACATTCGATCAATATAAAATTTGGATATAATGCATTGTTAGGTGACAAAAGTCTGTGTGCGAAATTTCAGCTCGATAGGATCACGGGAAGTGGATAATTTTTGACTTTTGTTTTTCTGCTAGACCATGACAGAGAGACAAGACGGTGAAGTTAATATAAGGGATTTAAAAATAGAATAAATCTTTTGAAGTGTTTGCAACTACAGTAGATTAAAAGTGTTGTTAATTTTTTGCCAAAGTTTTAAATATACTGTATGAAAAACATTTTAAAAAGCTAAATAAAAATCAAAGTTTAGATTTGTAACATATTTATTAGGATAAAAATATCAAAGAGTATTGTGTAACATGGCATCACAATAACAGAAGCCAGGAAACTGTTTTATAGTTAATCAACTTTTAAGAAAAATTTGGGTCTCGTATATGAAATAATACTGCAAAACATTCTTCATATTATCTCAACCACTGATATTTTATCCCTTTTCTTTTCTGTGAGAACTCTTTTGTTTACCTTTGATCTCGCTATACAGGATTTCCCTAATTATTCTTCAATTTTCATTTCAGAGATGGCATAAAAAGATTTTTTAAGAATTGTTGTTTGTATTGACACAAGGCTTGAGCAAAATTATTATAGTGGAATGAATCTTTGGTTTATTTCTCCCTAGTGAAGCTCTCTGTATATACAATACATGTAATATCATTACATGATTATATCATTTATCACACACTTTTGTGTTCCTTGGACAAACATAAGAAATGGTTAATAGCCAATGATACCAAGCCAATAACTGAAAAGGTTTACATCTATTACTGCATGTAAGTTCATTGGATTCTTGATGAGCAAACATTGTCAACTGTATAATTCCACCCTTTCCTCCTTTCAAAAGGTGTGTATTTTTTCTGTTCATGGGATTTTTCTTTTTTCTAACAGCGATAACCAAAGGAGTTATCATACTGGTTTCAGAGAACAGAGATAACCAAAGGAGTTATCATACTGGTTTCAGAGAACAGAGATAACCAAAGGAGTTATCATACTGGTTTCAGAGAACAGAGATAACCAAAGGAGTTATCATACTGGTTTCAGAGAACAGAGATAACCAAAGGAGTTATATACATGTTTCAGAGATCTTCCAGATGTTGTCATTAAATAACAGCCGATACATTGGTTAAGAAATAGGCCAAACTAACATCTAATTTGGTGATTTTATTGGACATTATTTCCGAGTTCTCATAGGGGTTACCCTTAAAGCTTAGGAAGTTATAAGCCAGCGTGTTTAGTTAAAAAGAATGCTATGAAACACCTTAATCGCATTTTGCTTGACAATCATACAGTCTTTATAATAGTTCTTCCCCTTTAAATTCCCTTTTACCCTTGACATAGGGGTACGTGACTTATACTGATATTACCAATACATTGATGTGTGTTGATTTTTTAAACACACACACTTATTATGCTGGATATTGGATTTAAAGGGTAAACTGACTTAAAAATTACAATTGTCCTTTTCAGTTCATTTAAATTTTAAAATTTGTACAAAAATAGACTCAATTGTATTCCTCCACCAGCGAAAGCATATGAGATTTGAGTCGAAAAATAATTAAAACATTTTAATTTTTGGTGCATAAACAAAAGTTGAGAATTTTCATCCACATGTTTGTGTATTGGACATATGTCTTATTAAATTATTTCCTGAATTTGTCTTTAACAACTTGTACATGTATTTTGTTTACACTATTATCCCATATAAATTTATGTAACATTACTATTGAAAGCTAACATACCAAACAACTACATTAATTTGAAAAAAAAGGTAAAAACAATTTTATTTAAATATCTCTTTACGTTCATAAGTTTTCAGTTTTTAGAGACCAGAAAAATTAAAGATAACCAAGTTTTTAAAAAATATTTTGGTAGGATAAAATTAAAATAGGCGTTTAAGGTCAGTAATTATAATAATAAAGTTGTCTCTTTTCTTAGTCTCATATACATTGCTACATATTAGTTTAAAGTTATTTAAAGATTGGGCTAATGCAAATACTTGACTTATTTTGGTAAAGGGTTGCCAAGATCATTCATCTTAAAAAATATTTTGATGATCTTGAAGAAATAAATATTTAAAAACAAACAAAACTTAAATTGTTTATAAAAATCTTTTATAAATATTTATTACATAATTCATAATTCAGCTTTTAAAACTTTAATAGAGATAAAAAAATCATCTGTTCAATCCTATTCTATTTTGGCATTGTGCAGTCTGCTGTTAGGATTTATCAGAATAACCAACTTCACCAGTCCTCAGCAGATGACCAGAGTAGACAGAGTATTCAAATATTTCTTTTCACTCAGGACAAAGAAATTAATATAAAATATATAAAAAAATTTTTAAGTCCCATGTAAGTTATCGAGGTGAAATAGGAAAAGCTTTTGATAAATACATGGGATTGGTAATTAACTCCAATTTGAATAAAAAAATATTTGATCTTTTCTTGTTGGGATCATAAGTGTCATAATAAAACATACCAGTACATTCAATACACAATTTTCAACATAAAATACTTGAGCCCTAGCTGCAAAAAATATTTATTTCACTGCAATATGTACTTGTGGAGAAAACACCAAAATAATGGAATGTCAATAGTGATCACAGCAGTTGAGTACATTACTTACAAACTGAGGACTATTTTGTGGTGAACATAAACATGCAGGTATGGCACTAACAGTTATATTTATATTTAACATTTATATTTGAATGGATTTCTTACTGGATTGTTTTAATTTAGCATTGATGAGTTACTGGATTAATTCTCAGTGTGTAAGTTAAATAAGTTATTCTTCCACACTTCAAAAGTTTAAAAATAACCTGTGAACTTTTAAACACAGACCAGTGTGCTACAACACAGATGAATGAAAACTGCTAGTCTAATTCAAAAGGTTAATCCAATTAGAAATAATAAAAAAATATATCTTTGAAAAAAGATCTTAAAAGACTATTCAATCAAACCTGAAATTGTCACAAAAGAATAAATTTTCTAAAGAAATAAATAAATCTAGCACTTGTCATGGATTTCATTATTTTCAGGCCACATGTTACTCTTAACAGGGGAGGGCAGTGTCCAACAGGGGAGGGCAGTCTGTTCCAACAGGGGAGGGCAGTCTGTTCCAGGCAACAATTTTTGTTATTTACTTGGAGTGGAAGTAGCAATTGGCACTGAGTCCTGACCAACATTTACTCAATTTAAAAGAAAAAAGCTTTAAAATAACAAACGAACAAAAGAATTAACTAAAAAAAAAGAGAAGTCCTATTTACAACCCCATGTTCAAATAAAAAAAATATACTTTCTTATCTGGTTCTACTGCTACTGAGACTTAAAAAAATGTGTAGGTGTTTTTTTTTAAATTTGGTCATTTTAACCCCTATCTTGGGTCTTTCAATGAAATTGTTGATGAGTAGTTGCCCTGAAGATTAAGCAAATGATTGGGAAAATTAAATGAATCAGGAACAGTTGAAGAAGTAAAGTTGTGACGAAAATAAATACTTTGGATATCTTTGTCAACTACATCTCATTTAGAGAAAAGTATTGAGTTTGGAAAAATATATCCTTCTCATCACATTGAAAAACAAATTTCTACAGAAGAATTTTTAAAAAAATCTGAACATTGAAAAGAAAGCCTAAAATAACATGTGAAATCAACCTCCATTTTTAGAGAGGATAAAATTTTAACAATGATTCACACAGGTCAGTTAAACAATTAGTACACTTTTAAATATCATACTTGGAAACGTCATTTTTAATTTGAACTTTGTGACAATTGAAGTTATCCCTCTTTACCAGTTTACCCACTTGCAATACCCAAAACATGATTAAATAATATACCAAAAAATTGAATTAGCAATGAATGAATTTTTAAAAAATTTAACAAAAAAATAATGTGTTAACAATTAAGTATGTTTTTGAAGAGCTCCACAAACTTATAAACACTCTGCTACGGGAGAGTTCCAAACATGTCAAGCCTCATTTGTTGAGCTGTTCTTGTGTCAGAGTAGTCCACATAGTCAATGTTCCATATACCCACCCCCCTGAGCCCAAACTTCTGTGCCATGTCACATTTCAGCTGGACGCTGCTTGGGTTGTCAAAGTGAATCTGGTATCTTGACAAGGTTTCCATGTCCTTAAGGGGAAACAGAAGAAATATTACATCACCATTAGAATCAACACATTTTAACTTCAGTCACCAAACAAAAAAACATTGATGTAGTATTTTCTCTGCCTGACAACAAATGAAATTTTGATTGGGGCTAGGCTGAAATGTGTCCCATTTTATTTATTGAAAAGGAACAGTGAAAAAATGCAATACAGGTATGGTGTTTATTTTCTAGGTTAGTTCAACTAGTGTCATATCTGAGTGCTCCAAGTATTAGGGGCTGTGTATTCTAGCCTGTACTTGTAAGAGGGATATAAGAGTTGGCTTGGCCAATGCAACAGACAATGAGAATATCTCAGTATCCCTCTATTGAGAGAGATTATTCTTATCCTAATCTAGTGTAGAGCTGAGCAATGTTCCTCTAAACTGCTGCGCGGCAACCATCAGACATCTGCACAATCTAGAATGTCAAATGAAATAAGGTCACCAAAATCAATCTAGATACTGCTAATGCAATTCAATACAAAATGACAAAGTTTATCCTGAAATTCAGTGTTTCAATATTATTTCTTAAAGATAGAACCTGATATGTGATGTATGGCGTAAGCGATGTTGAGTTCCATCTGTACTTGTCTGGCATTGTCTGAAGCAACACATATAGTTCTTTGTAAAAAATGTATTGGCCACCCACTCTCTCATCAAAGAAACATTTCTCCTGGAACAAAGTAATAAAACAATTTTTTTTGTTACATGAAACAAAACAATAAATGGTAATTTGTATAAAAATCTCATATTTTTATTGCAATATTTGCTTATTTGGTTTCAATTGCAGCTGGTTTAATGTTTTTTTTCTCCCCAAATCAATGACAAAAATGACACAAGAGTACAATGGACTACTTATGGAAGGCCAGGTTGGTTAATTAATAGGATTAAAATTAAATTTCAGTCCCCAAGTCCATACAAAATGACTGGCAACATCTATGTTATATGACCAAAAAGTAGATCATCTATCACATCTATCAAAATTTGACAGAAGGTAATTTAGACATTTATACTTACATCAACCAGATCTACACACTGATAGACTTTGCCATACCAAGGCAAGCCTAGCACAAGTTTCTCTGGATTTATCCTTGAATTGTCTATGAAACTGGTTAGTCCTGGAAGATGAGAAAATCAAACCAGAAAGCACTTTGCTAATGCTTTATTTAAATTTTTTTTTATTGTATTAGAAACTTTTGTGCAAGCTATTTTTCCTGGATCAATAATAAAAATAATAGTAAAATATAGGCTACAAATGATATTTCCATACCATACAACCGCTAATTTAATCCCTTTTTAAATTTCTATTTCCCCCAAAGTAATATGAAATTAATAACATTATAGTGTTCTTCTTTAAATTACAATATTGAACAATGTTTTTAAAATTGATGAAGTAGGCAAAATTTTAATTAGCAATTAATTTGACATAATGTAAATGAAACATTATTTATAAAAATTATCAAATATCTCTAAAACAAATCAAATGCACACATTTGAACAAATTAAGTTAGAAAACTTAATGTGTATCCTTATTCCAAAGTTTTAAAAATAAACATATGTGGGGTAAAGGGATAAAATCTGGTGAATACCCACCATGAAAGGTGGACAAATATCCAGAGTTGGGGCCTGCAATATTTCCACCCGTGATGGCGTATTGTTCATCGTATGCCATTATAAAGAGGAAATCTGCAGCTTGAGCTAGGCCAAAATAGTCATAGCTTCTGTCGTGAAGGTAAGGGGCAAATGGTATGTCCACACTTATCTAATTGAGAAAGCGTGGAGTTAGCTACACAGATATTTCGCAATTTTTACTGTGTCGATTTGTAAAAAAAATATTTTTTTTATAGTTGTAATTGTATAGTTTTAAACAGAAAATTAAAGGATTATTTTTTTTTAAAAATTAAGATTATTTAAAGATTTTGTATATCTTATAACTATTTGTCATTTTTATATGTTTAAAATAAGAGCAATCCAACCTGTGAATATGGCAAATCTGCATTGAAAGCTTCTTTAGTCTCTTTTACTAAAGCAGTGTAAGCCTGGGAAATATTTTGCTTTTCAGGAGTGATTGCCCCTTCAAAGTCAAAGTTGAGGCCATCCAAAAAATTGTCTTTCACAATTTTTAGCTGTCGTGCTATCCAAGATTTTCTCAGCCCAGGTTCAGCAAATGTTTCTTTTTGTGTTTCACCTATTTCAAATTCATGTAAGAAGAGAAGGTTTTCATTTTGAATTCAGGCAAGAAAACTCCTAAGAGCATATATTTCTTGAAAATGAAAATAACACCCTAAACAAATGTATAAAAAAAAGGAGGGGGGGGGGTGAAACAGTGTAAACAATGAACTTTGTTTTAGTTGAGAGCATTTCTCTGACAAATTTAACTACTTGGCTGCCACATTTTTTGGGTTAAATAAGACTGTATTGAACACGAAAAATAAGGGTGACTTGATTTTTTAATGGTAATTTTTATTCCCATAGCGTTTTCAAAAGTCTGTCTTTGGTGAATAGACTTAGTGTGCATGGTGTTTTTGACAGTTGAAGAGTGAAGTTGATTATGAAGCCCAAAGCTTCAAATGAGATCCGTTAGGCCTTCATTAGGCATTTGTTGATTTATTTATTGTTTCTGAACTTGACAAGTGATAAGTTATTATACAAGAACACAATCTTTGTAACTCAAACAGCTAGTTGCTACTGATTTAAGTTAAAGTAATTCAACTATAACTAATATTTTTGCCCAGGGGTAAATTTTATCAAAGTCAGTAGACTATTTATTTTTAAAATTAAGCATGGCAGGCTATCCAAAAATGATAAAAAACCACATCTATAAAAACTTAAAACAGACTAATAAAAAAATATTTTTCTCCAAGCAAATAAATAAATTAATTACAAAAAAATATGTGCAAAGGTCAAGACACGGAACAATTTCATTACCTAACACTACAACCCTGACATTGTGAGAATGTGCCAGGCACATCAAGCTGGAATTCAGGTACTTAAACATGCAAACTGTTGTAATTTTAGACCAATCAAATTTGTTCCAGTGATTTTCATCATTGGTGATTGAGAATGCATAGACCTGGTAAAGAATAAATTAAATGAACCTTAAGCTCATTAAAAATTCATTTAAAATATAATTTTAAAAAACTTCACTAGTATGAGAATGTAAATAAAGACCCCACCATCTCTCCCCAAAACAAATAATTTAAACCTTAATTTTATAAAGCCAGAATACACACAAGCGACTGGGAGTGTAAGGCAGAAGACTGATCTACGTGGCACACAGTTGTAAAAGAGGGCGTCATAGTAGAGGAGGAGCGAAGGATAGAGGAGGCTACAGAAAGAAGAGCTAGGAGAAAGGACAAAACATTGGGAAGTTAAGAACTCGTGTGCAAAAGCTGTGGTAAAGACTGTCACTTAATGATAGGACTGCTCAGCCACCCGAGGAAATGCAACTCAACTGTGATGCACCATCCGCTCGCGAGACGGAAAGATGCCGATGGAATTTTATAAAATTGTTTTAATCTATATTGTATAAAAATCAGCCACAGATTTAATATTAATTGTCTAAGCCAATCTGACATACTAAAAGTAACATATGTAAAATACATTACCTTATAAAAAAATTGCTTACAATTTTCATATTATGATTACATAGTTTTAAATATTTTATTTTTCATCTTTTAAAATCTTATTTTAAATCATGCAATTAATTTTCTTCAATTAGAAACATTTTTGAAAATTAGGATCACTACAAAAAATGTGAAAGCTTTTCTTTACCTCCCGTCTCCCCATTTCCTTTATCGGCGCACACAATTTTGGATCACTACAGGGACAAGCTGACTGGGTAATCTCATGAACATAATGCTCAACAGTGGCAGGAGCATTGACTTCTTCCTCCATCGACACGCTCACTGTTTCTTGGTGCATGCTGACCTCAAGTGACATGACATCAACAATTTCAACAACTTGATAAGTTGTGATCTTTTCACTTGTGACATCTGTTACATTTTGTTTTGATGGCAGAGCTCCGAACATGGCCGCCCTCATGGCCTTCCCTCTGATTGAGTCCGTGTAGTCCAGGAAATCAACTGTCCACATGCCAACACCCCGGAGTCCTAATTTTTCTGCCAGGTTGTATTTTATTTTCAAACTCTCAGCGTTATCAAACTGAGCCTGGTATGAAATGTTTGTTTTCATGTCCTACAAGTGAATGGTCAAAAATAATTTTTGTGGATGCATAATTTAATGTGGGACATATTTTTAAAGTTGAAGAATATCAAAGTAAAATAAAAAAATAATGCAGATAAATATAAATGAATGAATATAAAATATTGTGTTGGTAGAGAATTTTTCATTCATAAACAATAATGTGTTCATTGGATTAATTAAGGACACTTAAAAAAAGAAAATTATTAAAAGTGGGAAAAACAAACTTTTAGTTTTAGCTTTAAGGCATGTCCCGATGTGATAAAAAAATTATTACAACTTAAAAAATAGTTTTGAAGTAATGGAAGTTTAAACCATAATTTAACTTCAACATAATTTTATGGGTATGTGATATGCTCTTCCTTCTAACAATGACAAAATTAACCTTACTACTTACTGTGTAAGAGAAGTAAGGAGATTCTGATGTTGAGTTCCATCTATATTTGTCAGGCATGGTCTCCAAGATGGCAGCTATAGTATTGTAATCAACTTGTCCCGCATGTGAAGTTGACATGTTTAGAGAGCAAATATCCTGGGGGAAAAATATTGACATGATTTTAGAATTAAAGGAACATTTGAAGCAGGAATATAACAAACAATTAAAATGCAAAAAATTAAATTTTAGACAGTTTACTAAAAAAAACTAATTTCAAATGGATAAAAAATCATAGCAGACATAAAGTGAAAATAAAATAAGATTTGTGTTACATAATTAAATCATTTGAATACATCTTTTTTAAATTAATTTTTTAAATTGTTTTTTCTTACAATTAAATGTAGTGATTTCATACTTTGTGCTCTTCAAATTGTAATATTTTTAGCTATGGTTTATTTTACTTTATAAAGCACAATATGATTTAAACTCTGACAAAATATCAAATTCAAAGTCATTTAAAACTATCTTTTGTGTAAATAAAAATAGAAAAAGAATCTTGGAGCATAAATAACATTAGTCAGTCACCTCTGTGAGCAGAGCACAAGTGTAGATGTAGCCGTACCATGGCAGACCCAGTACAAGTTTGTCAGCTCCAATCTGTTCCTGGAAGTAATGCTGTATGCCTGGATTGGACAATGACTAATTTACAACAGGAACTTTATGGGAGCCACTATACAGTAGTAGGGAAAAAAATTATATACCCACAGGTTAAGTAAAACTGAATATTTTTTTTTAAAAAAGGAGAGGGAGACTGTGATGAAAAGTTGTCTTGTGATTAGTTTCTCTCTACCAACAGTCACAGAAAATACAACAAAGATGACACAGGCCTCTGTAAGGCTGATCTTTTATAATAAATAGTAAATCAAATGTTGATAGTTAAGCTTTTTAAATTCCACAATTGCCTTGCTAGTTCACAATTTAACACATTCTTCTTCCTATATTTATCGTATCAGTCTAAAAATAAGCTCAAATTTATTGTTTTCATTGCACAATTTGTTTGTGTATTTTGTATTTCCTATATTTATGTGGGATGAAAATAACTAAACATTGAGTGCACCGGTGCCATCCCAGTCAATAAATTCATAAATGCGCAAAACCAGTAATAGGCAGAGTGTGCAATTTTGATTGTGACGGGGGCCAAGTTCCTCAATTATTATAGCTAACCTGTTATTGTATCAGACACACCAGAGTTTGGACCAACGAGATCAAATCCACTTTCATCGTAGGCCATAATAAAGAGAAAATCGACAAGCTCAGCTAATGCTGGATAGTTGTATGACCTTGACACAGTGTAGGCATCAGCCTGGACATCTAAGCTAATCTGAAATGTAGGTTGAAAGAGATGGTAACAATGGTATGCTAATTTTAAATGTTTACAATGTCTTTGCCAAAGAATGATAATAAAGAAGAAGATTTCAAAGCTATCAATTCAGATAATCCATGTTGAGATTTTACCCTAAGAAAATAAAACTGGAATGAATGATGAGATGACCAAATCTAATTTTCCAGATATTTGTTTTTATATCTCTCAAAACAGTAAACTTGACACCAGCACCTATAAGAAAAGCTGACTATTCACCTAACAAAATTGGTCTATCCACTAACCTCTATCCCTAAAAAAATAGTCTGGTCTGTCTCCTCGTCTCTTTTCCTGACAAAATATTCCTCTCAATAAAATCTTAACGCTGGCTCAAAATTATTTGAAGAATTCTAATTCAAAGGTATTAGATTATATAGATTTGATTGCCATTCAGAAAATTCAAATTATTGTTAATCTTGATAGTAAATTTTAAATGCATTCAAATAAAGTCAAACTATAATCAATTTTATCCAGATATAATCAATTCTATCCAGATATAATCAATTCTATCCAGATATAATCAATTCTATCCAGATATAATCAATTCTATCCAGATATAATCAATTCTATCCAGATATAATCAATTCTATCCAGATATAATCAATTCTATCCAGATATAATCAATTCTATCCAGATATAATCAATTCTATCCAGATATAATCAATTCTATCCAGATATAATCAATTCTATCCAGATATAATCAATTCTATCCAGATATAATCAATTTTTAAAAAAGACATCCAAATGTTACCTAATTGCAATAGTTATTAATACATTAATATTGGGTTTATTTTGGAAGTCACAAGTTAAAATTGCATCTTAAGATTTTAAATAGCATCAACACCATAACGTCACCTGTGTGTGGGGTGGGGGGGAGTTCTGACAACACCACAATAACTTCACCTGTGTGTGGGGAGTTCTGACAACAACACAATAACTTCACCTGTGTGTGGGGGAGTTCTGACAACAACACAATAACTTCACCTGTGTGTGGGGGAGTTCTGACAACAACACAATAACTTCACCTGTGTGTGGGGGAGTTCTGACAGCACCACAATAACTTCACCTGTGTGTGGGGTGTGGGGGAGTTCTGACAACAACACAATAACTTCACCTGTGTGTGGGGGAGTTCTGGCAACACCACAATAACGTCACCTGTGTGTGGGGGAGTTCTGGCAACACCACAATAACTTCACCTGTGTGTGGGTGTGGGGGAGTTCTGACAACAACACAATAACTTCACCTGTGTGAGGGGGAGTTCTGACAACAACACCATAACTTCACCTGTGTGTGGGGTGTGGGGGAGTTCTGACAACAACACAATAACTTCACCTGTGTGTGGGGGAGTTCTGACAACAACACAATAACTTCACCTGTGTGTGGGGGAGTTCTGACAGCACCACAATAACTTCACCTGTGTGTGGGGTGTGGGGGAGTTCTGACAACAACACAATAACTTCACCTGTGTGTGGGGGAGTTCTGGCAACACCACAATAACGTCACCTGTGTGTGGGGGAGTTCTGGCAACACCACAATAACTTCACCTGTGTGTGGGTGTGGGGGAGTTCTGACAACAACACAATAACTTCACCTGTGTGTGGGGGAGTTCTGGCAACACCACAATAACTTCACCTGTGTGTGGGGGAGTTCTGGCAACACCACAATAACTTCACCTGTGTGTGGGTGTGGGGGAGTTCTGACAACAACACAATAACTTCACCTGTGTGTGGGGGGAGTTCTGGCAACACCACAATAACGTCACCTGTGTGTGGGGGAGTTCTGGCAACACCACAATAACTTCACCTGTGTGTGGGTGTGGGGGAGTTCTGACAACAACACAATAACTTCACCTGTGTGAGGGGGAGTTTTGACAACAACACCATAACTTCACCTGTGTGTGGGGTGTGGGGGAGTTCTGACAACAACACAATAACTTCACCTGTGTGTGGGGGAGTTCTGACAATAACACAATAACTTCACCTGTGTGTGGGGGAGTTCTGGCAACACCACAATAACTTCACCTGTGTGTGGGTGTGGGGGAGTTCTGACAACAACACAATAACTTCACCTGTGTGTGGGGGGAGTTCTGACAACAACACCATAACTTCACCTGTGTGTGGGGTGTGGGGGAGTTCTGACAACAACACAATAACTTCACCTGTGTGTGGGGGAGTTCTGGCAACACCACAATAACTTCACCTGTGTGTGGGGGAGTTCTGGCAACACCACAATAACTTCACCTGTGTGTGGGTGTGGGGGAGTTCTGACAACAACACCATAACTTCACCTGTGTGTGGGGCGTGGGGGAGTTCTGACAACAACACAATAACTTCACCTGTGTGTGGGGTAGTTCTGTCCTGAAGGCTGTCACCGTCTCATTGACCAGAGCCGTGTAAGCGTCCCTCATGTCCTTCTGGTCTGGGCCGATGTTATATTCCACATCAAAGTTCAAGCCGTCCAGATAATTCTCTTTGACTATCTGCAGCTGTTGGGCCACCCACTCCTGCCGCAGTTCAGGGGTGATAATTGTGATCACACTTACCTCCCCTAGAAAAAGTGAAACAGTTTCAGAAATTATAAGGAAACAGGATTTTAAGAGAGCAATGATGACATGTTATTCTCAAAGAAATTTTCAGTCAACATAGACTTTCTTTTTAATGAATAAGATTATAATTCAATTTTAGCAGATGTTCTGAAACAGAGAATAGCATTTATTGTTTAACAAATTCACAAAAAAGAATGTAGTCACAGTGCAGGAATACATTGGAGGTGCTGACCTAGTACAACAGCCTTGACATTGTGTGAATGGGCCAGGCACATCAGCTTTGGGTTGACATATTTGAACATACAAATTGTCGTAATTTTGGACCAATCATATTTATTCCAGTAATCCTCATCATTCTTAATAGAAAAGGCAAAGACCTGCAATTTAACAAAAATTAAAAACCTTAGTAAACTAAACAAAAGGTTAAAAGAAAAATATATTTTAATTGCTATTTAATTTAATTTGTTATTAAAAAAATAAATTATAAAATTTTATTTCAAATGTTCTAACAATTTTTTATGACACTTTAAATTCTATATATTAAACTTACATGAGTCTAATTTCTATATTATTTATTCAAATCAAAATTTAATTTTTTATTGTAATGGAATGGATAGCGCCAAATAATTTAAATATAATTTGTATAAGCATTATAGCAGCAGAGTGCCGGGTGGTCAGTCAATACATGTTTACATGTTTATCTTACCGATGGACAGAGCCCACAGAGCTAAAAAGAAGCGCTACAAAGATACGCTCAAGACCCCACTAAAGTCTAATGGCATTGGGCACGACTAATGGGAGGCAACAGCAAGCGACCAAGCCTCCTTGCGCCTTATGATATAGAACGTCATAACAGTCTGTGAAGCAAACAGACAACAGGCAGCCAAGTCCAGATGTCAGGCCAGGAAGAATTGTGCTCAAAACCCTCCTGTATCACATCCCAACCATCTCTTGTCCAACATGTCTTGCACCTTTCGGGCAAGAATAGGTCTAATAGGCCACCAAAGGACACACAAGGCTGCCAAAACACACGGCTTAAGTGGTCCTTGTCAAACGCAATGAACAAAACAACAACAACCACTTATAACAAATATAAATATAAAATACGCATATTGAAAAGTAGTGAGATTGAAGCCATTGTTTCAATTTAGATCATTGTGAAAGCTGAAATGATGTATTTCCAATCTCTCTCATACAGGTAAAGAGAGATTATGTATCCATTGTTTCAATTTAGATCATTGTGAATGCTGAAATGATGTATTTCCAATCTCTCTCATACAGGTAAAGAGAGATTATGTATCCATTGTTTCAATTTAGATCATTGTGAAAGCTGAAATGTTACATGTGAAAGTTGAAATAATGCACATCTCATTTCTCTGAAACAGGTAAAGAGAGATTATGTATCCATTGTTTCAAATTAGATCATTGTGAAAGCTGAAATGGTATATTTCCAATCTCTCTCATACAGGTAAAGAGAGATTATGTATCCATTGTTTCAACTTTGATCATTGTAAAACTAAATTTAAAAAGTCAAGATGAAGAAGAAATACAAATGCAATAGGAAGAACCAGTTACAACCTGTGAAGTACTTAAGAAATGCCATGTTCTTTTAAAAGTAGGCTCCCTTGATTGAAATGGCACAGATAGTTGGCCTCCCCTTATACAAGGATGGCATGGACAATTAGGAGACAATCTCCCAGTAGCCTTAAAAACTTATTTGGTTGTTGCCGTTCAGCCAGCCACAAGAAACAAGGGTCAGCTAACATGTTGTACATGTACAAGATCTGCTCAGGTTTAAGTAAAACCTGTCCACGTACAATATTAAGAAAAATCCAACTATTTTCTCATTATTTAACGCTTAAACTAATTTTAATATAGCTAATATAGTGGAAAAAAAACGACATAAAGGGGACCCGGGCCTATTCGGTGCGAGATGTCAATTTCAAACACCTTTTTATTTTCATTCAGTTTCATCAGGGATATATTTATCAAGATCGTTAAAAAGTGAATGGCAAAAATATCTTAAAGATATATGAAAAAATACATTTGGGACCCCCGGCCCCGAAGATATTGACATTAGAAGTTCAGAAACCTTAAGTAATTTAATATGGGCTACCAAGTTTTTGTATGCAAAGTTTGGTTAAGATCCAATCATTTACTCATTAGCTAACGGATAAACTAATTTTTATATATCTCTTATAAGCAAAAAACGACATTAAGGGCCCCAGGGTCCAATTATTTCAAGAAATAAAGTGCGAAACACATGTTCATTTGAATAAATTTCAAAATACAAACATTTATTTATATTTCTCATTATTGTTAAAAATTGCATGGACGATAAAATATTAAACATTTACTAAAAAAGACATTTTGGGCCCCCTGCCCCGAGGGAATGAAAATTAGGAGTTCAGTGCCCTATAGTAAGAAAAATTTAGACCCTTGAGTTTTTATATTCTAAGATGGGTCAAGATACATTAATTTTCTCAGTATTTTACGCTAATACTAATTTTTATACAGCTCAAATAAGAAAACAAAACGACATTTAGGGGCCCCTGGGCCCATTCGGTGAAAGATTTCAATTTCAAAAACCTGTTAATTTTAATGCAGTTTCCTCATAGATATATTCCTCAAAATCGTGAAAAATTGAATGGGGAAAAATATCTTTAAAATATACGAAGAAAAGACATTTGGGGCCCCTGGCCCCAATGGAATGGACATTTGAAGTTCTGTGCACTATAGTATTTTAATAAGGGCTACCAAGTTTTTGTATTCAAAATTTGGTTAAGATCCATTCATTTACTCAGTAGCTAACGCATAAACTAATTTTTATATAGCTTATATAAGCAAAAAACGACATTAAGGGCCCCAGGGCCCATTCAGTGCAAGATATAAAGTTCAAAACACCTGTTCATTTCAATTTGTATAATAATGGATACATGTGTCATTATTTGTCAAGATTGTTAATAATTGAATGGTGAATACAATCTTAAACGTTTAAGAAAAAGTACTTTTGGGGCCCCCAGCCCCAAAGGAATGATTATTAGGAGTTCAGTGCCCTATAGTATTTTAATATTGGCTATCAATTTTTTATATACCAAGTTTGGTTAAGCTCCAACAATTTACACAGTAGCTAGCGCTTAAACTAATTTTTATATAGCTCATATAAGCAAAAATGACATTATGGGCCCCCGGTGCCCCATGAGTGTTAAATTTAGAAAAAAAAGTTGCCAGTTACCATCCCAGGTGGGTGCTCAACAGTCTCCAAAATTTTCATGACGATCGGATGAATGGTTTAGTCAGCTATAAAAGACATGCACACACACACACACAGACATACTTTGATTTTTATATATATAGATGACATAAAGGCGAGTTTACCTCTGGTCTTGAAGTTTCCAAAATTGGCAGACACAGACTTGGATCAGAACATGGACATTTAGTGGCCTTGACCTCCTGGTCAGAACTGTCAGGTTCATCTGCCTGGGGCTTAAAATTCAGTACCATTCCTTGAATCTTCTTTTCTGCATCATATCCAGTTGAAATTTTGAAGTGCATAACCCTGTACACCAGATGTTGAAATGTAGTTAAATATTGAATTAGAATCTAAAAAGTAAAATTCCAAGCCTTTCAGCTAGGGCTGCGGAAATAAACTAATAATTAATCGATTAATCGTTATAAATTTTAATAAATTAAAATTAATTTGATCGATAAAAATTCGATTATAATTTAAGAAAATATTAACTAATATATTTGTTTCCAATTTATTAATAGTTTATATTTTTTTGTTACTTACATACTTTTCCCTTGTATTATTATTATTTATTTAGATGTGCATAAGTAAACAAAAAAGGTTTTTCTTCCTTATTTCTTGCATAGCAGAATGAATTTGCCTTGTTACATCACAAAATTTGGGAGCCATGGAATTACCCGGACTTAACAGATTTTGCGAAATGATGAATCGTGACTTAACGGGATCTATATATGCGTTATAAAAATAAAATTAATCAAAATTAATTGCTTAAATTTTTCCCGATTAATGGAAGAAATTTTTTTTAATCAGTACCGGCCCTACTTTCATCACTTTTCAGTGTTGTGTTTCTATTAATTTTAATTTTCAACATACGAGATTCTCATGCCAAGTAAAATGTTGTTTATTCACTTACCCTGATTGGCTCTTCTGTTTGGAGCCTGTGTCATTTCTTGAAGGCAGAGGCCCAAACATGGCTTGCCTCATCCACCCGGCACTGTGAGTGTCCGAGTAATCCAAGAAGTCGATGGTCCACATACCCACTCCCAGAATTCCCTTAGAAGCTGCCAGGTCGTACTTCATGGACAGACTTGTTGGGTCATCAAAGTAGATCTGGTAGGACTTCTTGGTGGAAGGATCCTATAGGTGGAGGCAAGGATGAGAAACACACAACTGCTGGTCAAAATTGGGGTTGAAATTAATACCCATTAAAAATGTGTTTGGATTTAAATTAATGAATTGTCACATCTGGAACTTAACTATGCCAGGAGTCTAAAAATTCAAAATGAGTTCAACTTCATGAAATATCAGCAAGGTAAGAACAAATTTGATGGTGAAGTAATAGAGTGTGGATTGTTGACATTTTTCATCTTTATTTAATTGAAAAAAGAATTTTGTCTAAATGACAAAAATTTTGAATTAAATGTATTACTGGAAAGTGGTTAAAATTTAATTGTCTACATTGAATATGGTGTGGATGAGGTAGCTTGAAAAAAGGGCGACTTACAGTAAATGATAAATATGAGCCTTACAGTAAATGACAAATATGAGACTTACAGTAAATGACAAATATGGTGTGGATGAGGCAGAGTCCCATCTGTAAGACCCAGGCCTGGTCTTGAGAAGATAGTAGATTGTGCTGTAACTCAACTGTTTACCTGTGCCAGGTTTTATCAGGCAATGATCCTGTAGCATAAAGAAATGGCTCATTGAAAGTCAACTACAATGTAACTAGTTAAAATGTGGCTGGGTGTAGAGTTTTGGACAGGAGGGGAATCAGTTGTACAGGTGTAGAGTTACTTTTGTGGGTGAAAGGCAGTTCATGGTTGGGAAAATCAGTTCATATGATTGGGGAAATCAGTTTGTATGGTTGGGGAAAATCAGTTCGTATGGTTGGGGAAATTAAAAATTTGGGGCTAGTCAGTTTTGAGATAAGAGGAATCTTTCGGAAGTGTCATTCTATGGCGGATTAAGAGGGGGGGGGCTGAATGGGCTAAAGCCAGGGGCCCCCGAAGATTTAGGGGCCCCTAAACTTAGTATATTTTATAATAAAGGTGGACAAATGTTTGCATGAATCCCTGAAAATATCATAAATTAAATAAATTAATAAAATCTTATCTATTAATCTGATCGCTATTCCGACCCGATAGTCTTAGTAATCGAAAAACCTGATTAATAGGCTCAATAACAGAAAATATTAAATAATATTTTATAAATTTTTTAAATTTACTATTTCCGTCCAGTTCTCCTGGTCTCATGGAAATGTGTAGGCTTGTCGTGCAAGCGATGGCGAGATCGATTCCTGGGGGGGGGGTTCATTTGTGTATTTTTTAAACTGTCTTTTTACACTCAATTTTAGGATACAGTCAAACAGTTATTTCTTCGTGTTCGGGTTTTTCATGAATAATCTTTTTGGCTGAATAGTTACAAGTTACAGTCTTATATTAGCTGCTAGCAATCATTTTAGTTAAAGGGACGCTGGATGGATAGGTCCTCAGTTCGAATTCCAGCCAGGGGCCTCGTGCAGTCTTAATCCGTCCCTGGTGTCATTAAATAAATTTCAAATGTGGGGGAAATTGGTTGTTGTTGGGGAATATCAGTGGAGAGGGGTGGGTCAAACCAGAATGTGGTTTGCAAGGGTGGTCAGTTGTAAATTTGGAACATAATTTGGAAGTTAAAAAAAAATAGTTTAAAATGTTTTAAATGAAAACAACCTGTAAAAATGTAATAAAAGAATTAACACTGAATAAACATTTCATCCATGGTTCAATATTTCATTTTAATTTAAAAAATGGCTTGAACCATACCTCAATGAGAACCAGGCACTCATAGAAGTATCCATACCAAGGCACAGCCAATACCAGTTTGTTGGCTGTGATGTTATCTTTAATGTAACTGTCAATCGCTGAAAGTACGTGTATAAGTAAACCAAAAAATATCAAATATTAAATTTAAAAAAAATAATAATTAAATTTATATTCAATTTAGACCAAATTCGGTTTAAAGGGTTAGATAAATTAGTTTTTTCAACCCAAAAAACTCATACTGGTATTTATTTTTCTATGCATAGACACCAACCCCATGCATACGTAAGAAATTACATAATTTTCACTGTCTTTTTGCTTCCCATAAATATAAAACTGCAATATGCTTTTAAACTTTCTAACTTTCCACTTACCATGACTGGCCACAGGAAGAGCAGAGTTAGGCCCCACATGACCTGGTCCACTTTCATCATAGACCATTATGACCAAAAAATCTGAATACTGGGCAAGTTCCTTATAGTCATAGCTCCTGTACTTACTGAAGGCATCGTCTATGACATCAATGGTAATCTGAAATATTAGTAAGTCATTTGTTCTGAAGACAAAACTGAATAGCAGGTTTTTCAAATCATCTTTAGATTACTTGTCATTAACTGCTAGTGATCTCGTTATTGTTTGATATCAAAGTCTCATGATGATGATAAAGTCTCATGATGATGCTAAAGTCTCATGATGATGATAAAGTCTCAAGATGATGCTAAAGTCTCAAGATGATGATAAAGCCTCATGATGATGATAAAGCCTCATGATGATGATAAAGCCTCATGATGATGATAAAGACTCATGATGATAAAGTCTCATGATGATGATAAGTCTCATGCTGATGATAAAGTCTCATGATGATGATAAAGTCTCATGATGGTGATAAAGACTCATGATTATGATAAAGTCTCATGATGATGCTAAAGTCTCAAGATGATGATAAAGTCTCAAGATGATGATAAAGCCTCATGATGATGATAAAGCCTCATGATGATGATAAAGACTCATGATGATGATAAAGTCTCATGATGATGATAAGTCTCATGATGATGATAAGTCTCATGATGGTGATAAAGACTCATGATGGTGATAAAGTCTCATGATGATGATAAAGACTCATGATGATGATAAAGTCTTATGATGATGATAAGTCTCATGATGATGATAAAGACTCATGATGATGATAAAGTCTCATGATGATGATAAAGTCTCATGCTGATGATAAAGTCTCATGATGGTGATAAAGACTCAAGATGATGATAAAGCCTCATGATGATGATAAAGACTCATGATGATGATAAGTCTCATGATAAAGTCTCATGATGATGATAAAGACTCATGATGATGATAAAGTCTCATGATGATGATAAAGTCTCATGCTGATGATAAAGTCTCATGATGATGATAAAGTCTCATGCTGATGATAAAGTCTCATGATGGTGATAAAGACTCAAGATGATGATAACGCCTCATGATGATGATAAAGACTCATGATGATGATAAGTCTCATGATAAAGTCTCATGATGATGATAAAGACTCATGATGATGATAAAGTCTCATGATGATGATAAAGTCTCATGCTGATGATAAAGTCTCATGCTGATGATAAAGACTCATGATGATGATAAAGTCTCATGATGATGATAAAGTCTCATGATGATGATAAAGTCTCATAATGATGCTACTAAACATGTGGAGCCTAAAAATTAGTTGTAGCGTCTTTGGGATATAATTTTGTGATTTGGTTATGATCCCATATACAGAGACCAGTGTCTACAAGGGTATATAGTTGGGTTTTAGTGTAAAGCTTTTATAATTTATTTCTTTATAATACACATGTACATGTAGTTGTAAAAAAAGCAAGTGGGCTGAGTCCCATGCCATAGATCTCTAAGGTATAAAAGTCAAGCAGAGAAAATATGTTAAAGAAAAATATTAAGACAATGTAAATAAAAGCATTTAAGAGTTAAACTACTCACCTGAGGCCTGTAGAAAGTTACCAACAATATAATGGTAACAGTAGGCGGGGAAAGACCGATTAAAGCATTGCAAGCCATTGAAAAAAAATCACCTTTTCTAAATTAGATATCAGAAATGATGACAGAATTTAGAAAAATTTTAACCAGATTGGAACAGACAAAATTTTGAATATTTTCCAGATATCACTAAATTTGTTGATTTGGATATTTGCCCTTCATGTTGTGAAACAACTTATGTGTGGTACTGTCTAATGTTATGGAATAACCTAAGAGGTAGATAAACTACAAGCTAAATCACTAACCTTAGAAGTAGACAAACTACAAACTAAATCACTAACCTTAGAAGTAGACAAACTACAAACTAAATCACTAACCTTAGAAGTAGACAAACTACAAACTAAATCACTAACCTTAGAAGTAGACAAACTACAAACTAAATCACTAACCTTAGAAGTAGACAAACTACAAACTAAATCACTAACCTTAGAAGTAGATAAACTACAAACTAAATCACTAACCTTAGAAGTAGACAAACTACAAACTAAATCACTAACCTTAGAAGTAGACAAACTACAAACTAAATCACTAGATGTCTTAATTAAGCACTGGTTATGTAATTTTTATTCTTGCAACCTAATTTAAAAATAAATAAATTACAAATGCTCCTTCTGTGCATCCTATGGTCTTATAAGAACACACAGAACATGCTGGACTGTTGGCAAGTGATGCAGCATTCACAGGCCATGGCTTTGGAGGGACTGTGTGGCACAATATCCATCAGCCTTTGTTTCCCAAACTAGTGTCCGGTACCCATCAGAGCTGGGTGAACGCAGGTACCATCAGAGCTGGGTGGACTAAGGTACCATCAGAGCTGGGTGGACTAAGGTACCATCAGAGCTGGGTGAACGCAGGTACCATCAGAGCTGGGTGAACGCAGGTACCATCAGAGCTGGGTGAACGCAGGTACCATCAGAGCTGGGTGAAGGCTAAGGTACCATCAGAGCTGGGTGAACGCAGGTACCATCAGAGCTGGGTGGACTAAGGTACCATCAGAGCTGGGTGGACTAAGGTACCATCAGAGCTGGGTGAACGCAGGTACCATCAGAGCTGGGTGAAGGCAGGTACCATCAGAGCTGGGTGAACGCAGGGACAACTTTGCCATGAGAACAAATCCCTGCCTTAACAGAGACTCGAACCAACGACTCTTAGTAAGCCAGCCGAGCATGCCTGCCGCTCGATTTTTAATAGTACAAATTTAAATAAAAATATTAATTTCTTTACAATATATTACAACTTACAGACTAATTGTACATTAATTAAGTACCCAATCCACAAAACAAAAAGGATAATAAAAAGGAAATTACAAGAAGAGTAGAGCATCTCATTTATTTGAATTTCACCACCATAATTATATATATAAATATTCACAACAAATGTTATAGTAGTCATAAATGCAATTTTTTTCTCCATGGAAAATCTGCCAATAAATCACATCATATTTCTAATTAATTTAGGTCTTTAGAAAAAAAAATATTGATCTAAATAAATGGAATTGGTTTTTGGTTACGGGGTACATATTCATTTTCAGAACAATCACACAGATATTGACAAATGCAATCATTTTAAACTAGAATAATTAAACACAAGAAATCTAGAGTAAACCTCAAGCCCAAAATTCTGCCCCTATAAAGCCATAAAACTTAACAAGTTATTGAAAATAATGATATTTAGAATTTTTTATTTACATTTTTCAAAAGCCTGATTGATCTGATTTTTGGCATTTATGATGAAGGCAGTGGAATAGCTTTAAAAATTAACTTGCTCTAAATAGTGCTAGGTCCCTTACTCTTTTTAATTTATATAAATGATTTACCCAACAACATCTCAACAGGTACAAAAGTTAGGTTATTTGCTGATGATTGTATAATCTATAGAACAATTAAATCAGAACAAGACAGCAAAATTTTACAAAAAGACTTAGATGAATTGATAAAATGGGAAACTAACTGGAGTATGTCTTTCCACCCAGAAAAGTGTCAACTGTTAAGAGTAACAAAGAAAAAGAAACAAATAAATTCAAAATATTACATTCATTGAAAAGAACTGACCCAAACTAAAGATGCAAAATACTTAGGAGTCTTAATAAATGAGAAACTATCATGGAATCCCCATGTCAATGAAGTTATTAAAAAATCAAACAAAACCTTAGGATTTATAAAAAGAAACTTTAACAAATGTAATAGAGATATAAAACTAAAATGCTACCTCACTTTGGTGAGACCTGTACTAGAATATGCATCTTCTGTATGGGACCCATCCACCAAAGAAAACATTGATAAACTAGAACAAATTAAAAAAAGAGCTGCCAGATTCATTACTGGAGAATATTCAAAACTGACAAGAATAACACCATTAGTTAAATCATTAAACCTTGAAACACTAGAGGATAGAAGAACCAAAAGCAAAGTAGTAATCATACATAAAGCAATTAATTCTAATTTAGAAATACAACACAAAGATAACTTAATACAACCCTCAGATAGACATAAGGATAAAAACACCTTCCTTATTCCGTATGCAAGAACAAACACATACAAGTTTTCCTTCTTCCCGTCCGGAATTCGGGCGTGGAATGGGTTGCCTGAAGAATCCAGGAAAACCAACACTTCATCAGCATTTAAATCTCTAATAAAAATGCAGGACTAAACACAAACCATAGATAAGCGTAGGACGCAATAATCTTCTGTATAGAAGGAGCGTCTGTAAACGGATAAGATAAGATAAGATAGTTCTTTAAGCTAATTATATTTGGCTTGAGCCTCGTTCAATGATTTCTTGATAAATTTAGTTAATACTGAAGCTCAGTAGGCCTCCAATTAGGCAATGTAGAATCCTATATAATAAAAGGCTATGTTCATGCGGTCATCGATAGCGATTGGTCCCCCAAATACATATGACTCCTACAGCCAATCATATTGAACACGTTTACCCGGACGTTCTAAATGAGTTATTTTTGGTGCAGTATTTGTTCCAAGACTTTATTTTGAGTTATGTGCGTTGGGATTTTTAGTCAAAAGCTCTGTTTTTACGAGTTATTTAATTTAACTATAATGAATTGTATTTTTGACGTGATGCACATGTAATGCCGGTCAAGACGGCTTTTGGGGGGGGAGTTACAACATGCCACCAAACTGTGGGGGAACGTCCTTGGACGGGCTTTGTTGCTCGTATGTAATAAACTCCTAAAGTGTTTGATTTACAGGATGTAATCATTGTTGGAAGTCACTTTGTCTTTCTTTTCAATCGGGAGGATTTAAACATTTAAGTGTATTTGATTTAAAACAAAAAATTTAGGAGGTCTTTTCTAAACAAAGATTGAATAAGCCACCCACTTAATATTTCAGGGGTTGAAATAATGACAACAAATTCTGATAAGTGAAACAGTAAACTTATCTTTCAACAAAAGAATTTTTTTTTAAATGAAAAACAAATTTATCAATTTAGTTTACTTTTTACCTTGGTACAAAGTCTAAGTAATTTTTATTATTTAACAATTGCACGTTTAAAAATAAAAGCTTATGCCATTACAAAACCCTGGGACGTTCCCAAAAGGATTTAAAAAAAAAGTCTACTTTAAGTGATACAATGAATTAGTTGCAAAATCTGAATGAAGGAAATTGTCAACTTAAGGAAACCATATGGCTAAGTGTGATATACTTCAATTAGTAATAAATACAATCAAGCTGGTGGCAAGGAGCGGATGTTAGCTATTTTAATAAAAAACAAAATAGGTCTGTGCTTATAGTATGAATAGATATAAAGCTTGGAAGTCATATATATAAAGATAATAAAAGTATTTTTATTTTTGTTTAGCAGTTGTGAATAAACTTCAGGTCAAAGTAGGGTCTGATATAATTAAAAATGCTTTTTAGAAAAAAAGATTTTGCCATAAATTTAAAAATGCAACAAGATGGACATTGACTTAAATAAAAATATAATTAAAACGCCATTTCTTATGAACTTATAGACTATACAATTAGGAAACTCTTTTAAAATTTAGTTTCTATGAAGCTGTTATTTGCATTTTTAAAATGTACAATCTTTATTATTAACTCTTGGATTTTTAAAAATATATTTTACAACATATCTTCGTAAATATAAAAATAAAAATAATAAAAAGCCTGTTTTTTTGTTTTTTTTTACAAAATACAAAATGAAATTACTAGTAATGCTAACAAAACAAGAATAAAGCAAACAAAAAAAAATTATTGCAAATTTGAAGAAAAAAAGCTGCAAACAAAAATTGTCAAAGCCAAAGACCTAATCTCTCCCAATGTACCTGAGAGTAGGGAAGCTCTTGTTTGAATGCTGTGTATGTCTCCTTAACCAGGGCAGTGTAAGCATCACTGAGATTCTTCTGCTGGGGAGAAACTCCTTCCTCGTAATCAAAGTTTAGGCCATCTAAAAAATTGGCTTTAACAAACTGTAGCTGGTCGGCCACCCACTGCTTCCTTAAGTTGGGGTCAAGTAAAGTCTTGTCATCAAACCCACCTGACAGTTTTAAAAATTGTGTATAGCAATAAGTGCATAACTTAAGTAACTTGTACTTATGTAGTAAATATGCAATTAAAATGTTTCTGTATATTATATTTTGTGGCATTTGTAAAAATCTATTTAATTAAAATTCTATTTTCCTCTGATGCCTTTTGATACTTAAAAACTTAGTTGAATTTAGAAGTAATAATCTGGTAAAAACACATTATTCTGTGAAGACAAAGGGCTGGGGGAGGGGAGACAACCAGAAATAAATTACTTACTACTGATAACCACCCTTGCATTGTGTGAATGTGCTAGGCACGTCAGGTTGTAGTTGATGGCGCCAAACAAACACACTGTTGTAATCTTGGACCAGTCATACAGCTGCCACTCACTTACATTGGTGCTCACAGAGAATGCATAAACCTACAAGTACGGGAAGTTCCAAACAGAATATGAAAGTTAAAGATGAACATAACCTTATCTTACGTTATCTATACAGTCGCTCCTACTACACAGATGATTAATGCGTCCACAGACCATGCCGATCTGTTGGCAAGTGATGGACCACACTTCTCCTTGAGGGACAGCGCTATTCCCTGAGGGACAGCGCTATTCCCTGAGGGACCGCGCTATTCCCTGAGGGACCTCGCTATTCCCTGAGGGACCACGCTAGTCCCTGAGGGACCACGCTATTCACCGAGGGACCGCGCTATTCCCTGACCACGCTATTCCCCGAGGGACCTTTGTATTCCCTGAGGGACTACGCTATTCCCTGAGGGACCACGCTAGTCCCTGAGGGACCACAATCTTCCCTGAGGGACCACCCTACTCTCTGACCACGCTATTCCCTGAGGGACCTTGCTATTCCCTGAGGGATCACGCTATTCCCCGAGGGACCACGCTATTCCCCAAGGGACCACGCTATTACTGACCACGCTATTCCCCAGAGGGACCACGCTATTCTCTGACCACGCTATTCCCAGAGGGACCACGCTATTCCCCGAGGGACCACGCTATTCCCCGACCACATATTCCCCGAGGGACCACAATATTCCCAGAGGGACCACAATATTCCCTGAGGGACCACAATATTCCCCGAGGGACCACGCTATTCCCAGAGGGACCACGCTATTCCCTGAGGGACCACGCTATTCCCTGAGGGACCACGCTATTCTCAGCCGCCTTTATCTCTCTGACTAGTATCAGGCACCTAATTTGGAGCTGGGTGCACTCAGGGACACGGTAACAAATCCCTGCCTTCACGGAGATTCAAGCCTTTGACCCTCAGTGCGCCAGCAGAGCGCCCATGCCACTCCACCACTGTTAGCCCCATGCCACTCCACCACTGTTAGCCCCATGCCACTCCACCACTGTTAGCCCCATGCCACTCCACCACTGTTAGCCCCATGCCACTCCACCACTGTTAGCCCCATGCCACTCCACCACTGTTAGCCCCATGCCACTCCACCACTGTTAGCCCCATGCCACTCCACCACTGTTAGCCCCATGCCACTCCACCACTGTTAGCCCCATGCCACTCCACCACTGTTAGCCCCATGCCACTCCACCACTGCTAAAACTTTGTTTAAATATCCCCAACACTTCTCTCACACAATAAAACCACTAGGGCAGAGTTCCCCAGGGCCGGTGGTGTAGAAAGTGGGGAACGGTCTTCTCTGGGTGGCTATTTCTTCTCTTTATAAGGAGGGGTGACATTTTGGGTCAATTGAATATATTAGTCAAGATTGAACATTCTTGAGCTGAACATTGTTGGCCTCGACTCAATGCCCTGGTTGGGCTGGACATTGTTAGCACTGGCTCAATGCCCTGGTTGAGCTGAACATTGATGGCACTGACTCAATGCCCTGGTTGGCCTGAACATTGATGGCACTGACTCAATGCCCTGGTTGGGCTGGACATTGTTGGTACTGACTCTATGCCCTGGTTGGGCTGGACATTGTTGGCACTGGCTCAATGCCCTGGTTGAGCTGGACATTGATGGCACTGACTCAATGCCCTGGTTGGGCTGGACATTGTTAGCACTGACTCAATGCCCTGGTTGGCCTGAACATTGATGGCACTGACTCAATGCCCTGGTTGGCCTGAACATTGATGGCACTGACTCAATGCCCTGGTTGGCCTGAACATTGATGGCACTGACTCAATGCCCTGGTATTTGTGACTGAATTAACTCAGATTACTCTGAACAATGTTTAACTATAACAACTGGTCTCACAAACTCTAGTAAGAACATTTTAGACAACACTTCATAAAATATCGTGATGAGGCCATGGCAGGCAATTCCAGCTCATAAAAGCAAGTACACAGCACAAAAACAATCAGGGGCTAGAATAAGCTTCCAAACGGAAAGTTTGAGAGTTGTCCCTCCTTCCTTCCAAGCCTGGTACTCTCAATGAGCCGCCCTTAGAGAACAATCTATTGAAACACTGATGCCCTCAAGATGATAGGAACCATAATGATCAATACATTGATTGTGGGAACCTTAGAATAAAAAAGAATATTGATGTATGGAGGCAATTTTCATATGCAAGAAAACTTCAATTTTGAGAAATGCACCAACTTCTTTATGCCCCACACTAAAATTAAGAGAATTAATTTTTCATCAGGGCTCATAATTGTTCCCTGAGGTGTTATATATATCAATGTTCCATAGGATGTTCATTGTCCATAACAAAATAATCAGGGATACAAAAGGTGATTTAAGTTAAACAATTTTCTACCAACCTCTTTTCTGTCCATGACCTTGATAGGCTCGCACCAGGCAGGGTTTTCACACGGGCAGGCTACAAAGTCTGAAGTCTTCTGTGAAGGCCTTTCAATGGGAGCAGTCCTGGAGGGCAGTGCACCAAACATGTTCTGCCTGATCTGCTCCCCCGTGCTTGTGTCCGTGTAGTCCAGGGAGTCAATGTTCCACATGCCGACCCCCCTCAGACCCCTCCGTGCTGCGAGGTCATACTTCAGTTTTAGACTCTGCGGGTCATCAAATTGCACTTGATAGTACAAGCCAGTGGTGGGATTCTGTGAAAAAGGAGGAAGTTGAAGCATTTAAAAAATGAAAATAAAACTGAATTTATAATTACATTTTTTTAAAACTCAAACAAACTTCATGGGAATATGCAAGTATAGTTGAAGTTTTTTAAAATTTATCATCATTTTTATACTACTCATTCTTCTCGGCAGGCCTTATTCTTGTAAAGAATAAGGAAATCCTAAAGGAATGTGGACAAGATTTTTAAATACATTATTTAACAAAAGAATTTTCCTTTTTTAAAATTATTTTTTTTAAATTTGCAAATATCTATGACCCTTCCCCATATTTCCCTCATCACAACTCACTGAATACGTAATGTATGGAGTGAGAGAGGAAGCGTTCCACTTGTAATTCTCTGGCATGGTCTCTATTAGTTGATAGATGAAACCATAGTCGTATTGCTTGCCAGCTGCATCACTGCAGTTAACTCCCCTGAATGGCACCTCTTTTATGTAGCACTTGTCCTAGATAGCACACAGATGTTAAATATGAATAAAATTAAAAGTTGATGTCGAGGAAAAAAAAATTTGTTGCGTCGAAGACATTATGTGTGTTTTAAATGCCATAAGAGTGCTATGACTGTTTTTAAAAGAAATTACAAGGTTTTTATTTTAAAAATACACTAAAAAAATTCAACAGGGCATTTTCACAAAATCTTAGAGATATTCCACAAAATCTTAGAGATATTCCACAAAATCTTAGAGATATTCCCCAAAATCTTAGAGATATTCCACAAAATCTTCCACCTCTGATCAATACAAAAGACTCAAACAGCCAGATAACAGGAGCATCTCTGAAACTTTTTTTGTGTGTGTGTCCCATAACCTCGTGGTCGTGGGGGGTTCTAATGTTTCCAGTAGAACTTTCTCGGGGCTTGGTAGACCTTGGCGGCGCCCATCTCCTCTCCAGGGCAGCGGAGGACTTTTTAGCAATAGTCATTCATCAACATTTTTATTGTGGCCTTAACTTGGGCTCGATCCCAGGCCCTCAGCTAGTGAGGCGAGCGCACTATTGACTTTGCTTTCAAGCCATCTCTAGAAATATTGCTGACTAAAACAGTTTGTTGAAATACAACTTTTATTGCACCTCTCACCCCATTTCTATTTTATTACGTTGTGAGACTTATAAATGAACTGTGCTAAATCATCCAGAAATATATTAATCTATATATATAATTGAACTGTGCTAAATCATCCAGAAATATATTAATCTATATATATAATTGAACTGTGCTAAATCATCCAGAAATATATTAATCGATATATATAATTGAACTGTGCTAAATCATCCAGAAATATATTAATATATATATATGATTGAACTGTGCTAAATCATCCAGAAATATATTAATCTATATATATAATTGAACTGTGCTAAATCATCCAGAAATATATTAATCTATATATATAATTGAACTGTGCTAAATCATCCAGAAATATATTAATCTATATATATAATTGAACTGTGCTAAATCATCCAGAAATATATTAATCTATATATATAATTGAACTGTGCTAAATCATCCAGAAATATATTAATCTATATATATAAATGAACTGTGCTAAATCATCCAGAAATATATTAATCTATATATATAATTGAACTGTGCTAAATCATCCAGAAATATATTAATCTATATATATAAATGAACTGTGCTAAATCATCCAGAAATATATTAATCTATATATATAATTGAACTGTGCTAAATCATCCAGAAATATATTAATCTATATATATAATTGAACTGTGCTAAATCATCCAGAAATATATTAATCTATATATATAATTGAACTGTGCTAAATCATCCAGAAATATATTAATCTATAGATATAATTGAACTGCGCTAAACCATCCAGAAATATATTAATCTATAGATATAATTGAACTGTGCTAAATCATCCAGAAATATATTAATCTATATATATAAATGAACTGTGCTAAATCCTCCAGAAATATATTAATCTATATATATAAATGAACTGTGCTAAATCATCCAGAAATATATTAATCTATATATATAAATGAACTGTGCTAAATCATCCAGAAATATATTAATCTATATATATAATTCACCAGGACTAGCACAAGCCATGTGCAAATATGAGCAAGTCTACGGCGTATGCTACGTCGCGGGTCGTATCTAGTCTATACAAATAGTTCACCAGAATAAGAACAAGCAGAGTGCAAATAAGCATGACGAATGACCCTAGCTGGGGTCGACCAATCACAGTATGGTTGGCAAGTGAAATTGGTGCAGGGAGGGGCATGTCTCGAGACCAACAATGCTTCTTGCATTCAGTTGCGTTGTTCCTTCACGGAATAACATGTATTTTGTAGTGTTATCACATCAGCATAATACGTGGAAGGTTCAAGCCCCAGCTAAAACATAATTTTTTAATTTTTAAAAATGTTTATGTTTGTACCTGTTCTTATCCCCTTTTTTTGAAAACATGACTACCGCTTATCATGTATTTCACGTTAAAAAAATTAATTCAATGTTATACTAATTCCTGTGTCAGGCAACTGTTTGTTTAAATCGGTTTCTATTGGTTCTTATTTCTTCGTGCTGCTATTTGTGCCCTTTCTTTTCCCCCTTTTTTGCGAACATGTCTAGTGCTTCACACATATTTCATGTAAACAACACTTCATTCAATGTTATACCATTCCTGCGTCAGGTAACTGTTTGTTTGTATCGGTCGCATATTTCTGGAAAAAGATCATTAACGAAACTGTTGCTCTCCAACTTCACAACATGGCTGTAAACTTTGCTTGTCAACATTGGAATAACTTCGGCGTTCTCAGTGACAGAAACGTAATCATACACTCTCCTCAACAATACGCTCAGTACATGAATACTTCAGGAGTATGTGGTGGAGAGGCAGAAATTGTTCCGAGAAACTCCTCATGCGTCTCCTCGAGTTTACAATCCCAGTCAACATAATCTATCTATATAATTCACCAGAAATTAGGACAATCCGAGTGCAAATAAGCATGACGAATGACTCTCGCTAGGGTCGACGGATTACAGTTTATGGTTGGCAAGCGAGGGTGGCGTAGGGTGGGGGCAGCTAACAACAACCGCAGTACGCATGTCTTGAGACCAAAAATGCCTCAGCGGTTCGACATTCACTTGATTTTCTTCGTGCTGCTGTTTGTGTCTGTTCTCCCCCCCTTTTTTTATATGCAGTATGTATGAGCAAGTCTGCAGCGTATGTTAGGCCGCGGGTCGTATCTAGTTATATTTATTACTATTACTTTTTTAAAAATGATACGAAATAATGAGGACAAACTTATTTTTAACAAGAACTTTGACCTTGGTTTAAAATAAATCCTGAATTTTATTGTTTTCGATTTGCATTGTGTACATCAGCGGTTTTCAAACTTTATTTTTATTGTACCACTTGGTAAAAAAATCAAATTTTGGCGTACCACATGCAGCTAAAGTCCGATAAAAAAAAGCAGCAGGTGGGCACGAAGTCCCCTTGCAATTAAAGAAAACATCATACAGACATACAGTACGTTATAGGTATGGGTACTAACTAGGCCTATAAAGGTAAACTTAGACATAGAAAAGTTAATATTTTATTTTATGGAGCTCATTTCTGAGTATCAATAAAAAATGAAAATAGAAATGTTAATGTGAGCTGTGAGCTTGTTTAGACGCACACAGATTTGCAATGTCAGGTTTTATGTTTGTTAATTTTAATCGCAAATCTGGTTCAAGTTCAAGCTTTGTTCTGTATTTATTTTTTATTGCAAGCATAGCTGAAAACCCAGTTTCACACAAATATGACGTGTTGAAAGGAATCAGAAACTTTAAAGCTCGATCAGAAATTAATCCATATTCATTCCTTCGCTTCAACCAGAAATCGCACAGCATGTCTTTTTTAAATTCGTTCTTCAATTCACGATCACATGAAATCTCAACAAACTGGTCTCTTTCAAAAACTGAATAATCAGCCGGCAACACCACATCCGAAAATGGATTTCGAATCCATTCCTTATTATCCAACTGTTCAGGAAAATATGATTGAAAATTCAGTATCAGTTGAGAGCAATGCTTCTTAATGTCTTCAATCAAATTAGCATGAAGTTGCAGCTTATTCTCCATCACAAAAGACTCAAGAGAAGAAAATGAAGCTACACAAGATTTCTCAAGATCTGACAAAATGAACTGAAGCTTTTTTACTATTGCATTTATCTTATCCACAACAGTAAATGGAGTGATATTTCTTCCTTGCAAACTCGTATTCAGTTCGTTT
The DNA here is from genome assembly GCA_944989445.1 of Ampullaceana balthica. Lineage (NCBI taxonomy): Eukaryota > Metazoa > Mollusca > Gastropoda > Lymnaeidae > Ampullaceana > Ampullaceana balthica. Next base: position 510,636 of record CALYLW010000830.1, read on the forward strand.
AGTTTCCCAAAAATATCCGCCAAATATGCCAAACGCATTAACCACAATTCGTCCAAAAGTAAATGCGATGTTTCAAATTTGCTGTTCAACAGAAACATTTGTACTTCTGAGCGTAGTTCAAAAAGCCGAGTTAAAACTTTCCCTCGAGATAGCCAGCGTACTTCCGTGTGCAAAAGAAGGTTATTGTGTTCACTTCCCATTTCATTGCAAATTATTGTAAACATGCGTGAGTTTAGAGCTCGAGCTTTTATGAAGTTAACTATTTTAACAGCCTGGTCTAAAACTGTTTTTAAAGTGTCGGGCATGGCTTTGGATGCCAATGCTTCACGGTGGATGCTGCAGTGTGTGAAGTTGGCTCTCGGTGCAACTTGCTTAATTTGAGTAACCACTCCACCATGTTTGCCTGTCATAGCAGCTGCCCCATCAGAACAAACCCCAACACAGTTTTTCCAATTTATTTCATTGGCAACAACAAAATCATTAATTTTTTTAAAATATTTCATTAGCAGTTGTCCGCTCAGCTAAAGATTCGCAGAACAAAAATTCTTCCTCAACTGCCTGTTCATGTTCATACCTAACATACGTCATCAATTGAGCAAAGTTTGTAATATCAGTACTCTCATCTAACTGAATTGCAAAGTATCTGCTTTTCTGTATCCTTTGAATGAGGATTTTCTTTACTTCACAAGCTAAATCTTGAATGCGTCTGGAAACAGTGTTATCCGACAAAGGAACATTATCAAGTTTTTTGGCAGCATTCTGTCCTAACAAACAAGTTACAATATCTTTAGCAGCAGGTAATATTAGGCTCTCCCCAATAGTGTGTGGTTTCCCTGTTTGAGCAATTCGCAAACTGACCAAATAAGACGCTTCCAATGCTTGTAAGTTAATATTGGTAAATGACTTTAAACTTGTCTTACTTAGTTGCATTTCAATTTTTTTTCTTTTAAAAAATTCAAGTGGTTTATCTTTATAAAGGATATGTTTTGTATTGAAATGGCGCTGAAGCAGAGAGGGTTTCATTGAATGATTTGAAAGTTTTTCACTGCAAATGACACATTGAGGCTGGGGTTCATTTTTGTCACCACACCAAGTAAATCCAAAGTATAAATAGCTTTCGTCATACCGTCTAATAATCTTTCGCTGCTTACGAGTGCCATCATCTTCATTCTGGTTAAAATTCAAGCTTTGTTCTCGAGTGCTAGCCTTGGTGGATTCATTACTAACCTTAGCATTGGCCGGTTCTAACTTTCTTTTAAGCGGTTGATTTTTTAACCATTTATCCATTGATGGGTTTAAAGATTAAGAATTGGTATTTGGTATTTCAAACATATAGCCAGTGGCTAGGCCAATATTCAAAAATTTTGCCACGGAACCTAGAATGTATATTCACAAACTTATTAATTATACATTTCCACATTAAAATTTAAATAAACTACGAACACCGCATAAAAGTGCCAAATCTAAAGTCAAACTGCCAAGACTACCTCCACAGTCCACAGTATACTATTTACGTCTGTGCTACCTCTACCAGAAAACAGAATTCCTTCGCACAGTTGCCAGTTGGCGCGTTTACAACCATAGATTATTTAATTGTAGAATCAACACTATAATAGGAGATATTCGTATGCAATTGTGTTGGAAGATAGATATTTTTGAGTATAAATAATAAGTATTTATGGAAGAGAATTAAAAGTTTTACAAAAAAAGCCAATTAGAATAATAGGTTACGTAGGGTCGTAGGCCTATGAATTGGCCATCGCCGCCATGTTAATGCACTACTTGGCACATCTGCATTTGATTTTTAGAAATCTGTTGCGTTTGGGAATTATTTTGCTTCAAACTATTGCCTAAATTTGTTCCAATTAAAATATTTTTGTAATTAATACTTACTAGTTAACTACTAAAAAGTTTTAAAAAATAAAATTGTAGCAATAGATACAATCAAAGAAATATGGTCACAATTTAAAATTGTTTTCAAAATTTTTCGCGTACCACCTAGAGAGGCCTGGCGTACCACCAGTGGTACCCGTACCACAGTTTGAAAACCGCTGGTGTACATACATTTAAAAAAAAATAAAATATGAGCCGAATGAAGTTTTACTTACCCCGACCAAATTAATACACTGGTAGATATAACCATACCACGGCACACCTAGGACGAGCTTGTTAGCTGGTATTTTCTTATCAAAACCATTTAAGTAAGCTTCCAAACCTGAAATATATATAATGTCTAACTGAAATATTCAGCTTTTCCTAGAAATCCTTAAACTTTAATTAATGTCATGACTTTTTTACTTCTGAAAGTTGATTCTAAAAAGCAAAAATAGAAAATAAAATTCTAAAAATCTTAACATCACCATCAACAGAATTTTATTCCTAGTGATTAACATTAATATAAATAATTTACACAAAACTTTAAGTTCAGACTCAGCTCTGGACTGCAAGGATGACACACTCTCTGAGTCACTTGAGAATAGAAATGTTTTAGTGGAGATTGACAAACATTTGGCATCAAATAATTTACAAATGAAAAAAATCCTTATGTAGAACTGATCAGTCACATTGTTTTTACATTCAAGACTTTCTGTTCAAATGTCAAGTTATTTGCTGCCTGTTCACCTGGGATGAAAGTTGTTATATTGGATGTTGAGCGTTAGATCCAAACATGATGATTTTAAAGACAAATCATCCTTAGATGAGAGTCATCATTAGAAGGTCCTTAACTGGGAATAACTTTTGAAAGTCACCAGAAAGAACAATTGTGACACTTCCAATAAATGGTCAATTTTCTTGTAAGTCTGCGGTAGATTTGACAGCTCGCAAAAAGAATACGGCCAATAAATGTTTACGTTAGCTTACAAGTCCCGAAAGAAGTTTATAAGGAAAGTCTTTTTTAGTGCCACCTGTAAGATGCAAGGAGCTAAATTTATGTAGTGCTATGTTTGAAAGCTCATCCAAAGTAATAAAATGTCCAATGTCTCGTGTAATAACTGATTTATTGTAAGACACAACAGTTCAAAACTCAGTTTTGGCTTTGTATGGTTGTGGAAATCAAAAGTTATGACTCTCTTAGATTTCATTATTGCCCTCAAGGCTCATGCAGATAACCGAAAACCCTGTCAAAGATGTTGGAAGCAAGATTTCTATTTGACATTGGACCCCTCAGTGCTTATACTTCTGGGAAGTGAGTTTGACCTCGCTCACTTTACCGAGAAGAGAAGCTTCAGTGGTATGTAGTTTGATAGTTGAAAGATTAATTTCTTTTATTGGGTGAAAAATAGGTGAAGATCATTTTAGATGAAACTGTTCATCCTATCCAGAAAACAAACACTGTGCAGTGATCAAGCCATTCTGCTCCTCCAAAAAATAACTATTTACCTTATCAAAGAATTAAATAATGCATATCTATTTTATCTATATACAAGTATATATAATTCACTTAAACGGGAATGTGCAAATGAGCATGACGGATGACCCCCGCTGGGGTCGAAAGATCACAGTGGGCAAGCGTAGTAGGATGAAAAGAAAAAAAAGGGTTGGGTGGTGGTGGCAACAATGCTTCTTGCGTTCACTTGCATTGTTCCTTCATAGAATAACATATGATTTGTAGTGTAGTGGTTATCACGTCCACCTTGCACACAGAAAGTCCTGGGTTCAAGCCTCAGAGGGAACAATTTAAAAAAAAATTTAAAATGTATTTTTTCTGCCCGTTCTTTTCCTCATTTTTTGCAAACATGACTAACCCTAGGGTCGGAACATCACAGTTTATGGTTGGCAAGGGAGGGTAGGTAGTAAAGGTTGGGGGCCAGGTAACAACAACCGCTGTGCACATGTCTCCACGTTTCCTCGCTTTTTAAAAAATTATTTCATGCCGCTGTTTATGTCAGTTCTCTCACCCCCCCCCCTTGCTTTGCACTATCTATGATGAGCAAGTCTGCGGTATATGCTACGCCGCGGGTCGTATCTTGTTTCAATATAATTAACAAAACTTTCTCAGTCCATCATAATTCAACATTTACTAATGAATTTAATGGTAGGAAAAAAGAAAAAAACTAATTCACCTATGGTTATAATGGCTCAGCATTAATTTGAAAATGAAAACACTGTTGCATAGGTTAAAACTAAAAAACAGTTAATTACTGAAACATATCTGCATAAGATTTATCAAATTTCACTTAAAGTGCTCCTATTTCCTATTTTACAAAACAGCCATTTGCCAACTTTTTAAGCAAACCTGCAGCAGCGGAAGACAAAGCTGAGTTTGGTCCAGCTATGCACTCTCCAATAATTTGACTCTGTTCATCATATGCCATAACAAACAATATGTCTGCATATGTTGCAAGTCCTTGGTAGTCAAAGTAACGAATGTCAACATTTGGTTTCCAGGCAATATCCACACTGATCTGAAAGAAATATTTAAATCAATAATAAGGGCTATTGATATTTAAAAATAGAAGCTCATGATCATTGAGCCATTTATGTTTATCTTAATTAAACGAATGCAAGAACCAAAAACATAATGTTGAATGATATTTATTTGTGTGGGTAGAGCTCTCTAAAATAATTATATTTGCTTTGTGTGGGTAGAGCTCTCTAAAATAATTATATTTGCTTTGGGTGGGTAGAGCTCTCTAAAATAATGATATTTGCTTTGGGTGGGTAGAGCTTTCTAAAATAATGATATTTGCTTTGGGTGGGCAGAGCTCTCTAAAATAATTATATTTGCTTTGTGTGGGTAGAGCTCTCTAAAATAATGAATGAGATACCGCTAACCAAAAACAAGCAATATTTTCTATTAATAAATTTATTTCCCTTCTAACAGTTCAATGCAAATTTATAATGAATGATGCAGGGGGAAAAAAAATCACATTTCAATTGTTTACATTTTTTGGGATGACTTTCCAAAATTTATATTTTTATTAATTTAGTTGTTTCTTGTAGAAATATGTGAGCTTTACTTGTCAATTTTTTAAAAAATACTCTCTTAACGTAACTGCATATAATAAATATATTTGACGATATACCTGAGAATGAGGCAATTCTTTCTTGAAGTACTGACTTGCCTCTTTGACCAGGTTGGTATAGGCATCGCGAACCAAAGAATCATTGGCTGCAACCTCTCCCTCAAAGTCAAAGTTGAGGCCATCCAAAAAATTATTTTTGACAAGAAGAAGTTGGTTGAGTATCCACAATTGTCTTTTACCAGCATCTGTGAAAGTTGCTACATCAATATCCCCTGAAATAAAAGTAAACAGTATTCAAATTTATAATCTATAGAGAGAGAACAATTAAATAGATTTTAACGTGCATCAACATTGATATGATGAATTTAAAGAGTACAACTGTATTATGAAACAAAGGTAACAAATAAATTTAAAAAAAAATAATTATGTTACAAGCTCAATTTCAAATCAGAGTCAAATAAGTTTTTAAATTCTAAAATAATTCACTCTTAAACTCTTTGTATAAAATGTAAATGTGAAAAGCAGTCCTTTTAAAAAAAAATGATATCATACCTAACAAAACAACTTTGACATTGTGTGAATGAGCCATGCACATCAGTGTTTGATTGAGGTACCCAAACATGACCACAGTCGTCAGCTTTGACCAGTCAAAGCGGTCCCAGTGACTTTTATCATTTCTCATTGAAAAAACAAAAACCTAAGGACAAATTATAACAGAACATAAATTTGAAAAAGTTAGACCAGAAAATAAAAAATCCAGAAATAAACTGTTCATTTATCATTGAAATAATTATAGGTCAAGGAATTTTTGTGATACTTTCTATACTCTAGCCATAGTTTCTATACTCTAGTCATAGTCTCTATACTCTAGTCATNGTTTCTATACTCTAGTCATAGTTTCTATACTCTAGTCATAGTTTCTATACTCTAGTCATAGTTTCTATACTCTAGTCATAGTTTCTATACTCTAGTCATAGTCTCTATACTCTAGTCATAGTTTCTATACTCTAGTCATAGTTTCTATACTCTAGTCATAGTTTCTATACTCTAGTCATAGTTTCTATACTCTAGTCATAGTTTCTATACTCTAGTCATAGTTTCTATACTCTAGTCATAGTTTCTATACTCTAGTCATAGTTTCTATACTCTAGTCATAGTTTCTATACTCTAGTCATAGTTTCTATACTCTAGTCATAGTTTCTATACTCTAGTCATAGTTTCTATACTCTAGTCATAGTTTCTATACTCTAGTCATAGTTTCTATACTCTAGTCATAGTTTCTATACTCTAGTCATAGTTTCTATACTCTAGTCATAGTTTCTATACTCTAGTCATAGTTTCTATACTCTAGTCATAGTTTCTATACTCTAGTCATAGTTTCTATACTCTAGTCATAGTTTCTATACTCTAGTCATAGTTTCTATACTCTAGTCATAGTCTCTATACTCTAGTCATAGTTTCTATACTCTAGTCATAGTTTCTATACTCTAGTCATGTACAGTTATTGTCTAAGTTTTGTGATATTTTCTATAGGGCTGCGGAAATTGACGCTTAATTTCTCGATTAATCGTTAAAAATTCAACGATTAAAAAGATTTTTAATGATTAATCGACCCACCACTTATAGATGTACTGGAAGTCAAAAAGTAAAATATTTCGGCCGATAAATATATAAACTAATTTCCGGACGATTACATGAACATTTTGGTTTTAAACTATTGACTGATTTGAATGTTCAAATTGAGAGAAATTGTTTGCCTACCATGCAATGTTCCCTCTAAGTCTAAGCTTCATTGGTCTGTGTGCAAAGTTTAAAAAAAAATCTCGTGTGCAAAGTTGCACAAGGTCCATTTTTTTATACAATACTTTACAAAATTTGCTGCGCTGTGATTCTAAACTCCTGCGTGGCGTCGGTCAAATATCTGCGAAGCCGTGCTGCTTAAAGGGAACATTGATACCATGGTTCTTACACTTCACTTATGCACAGTTATTGTCTAAGTTTCTATACTCTAGTCATGCACAGTTGTTGTCTAAGTTTCTATACTCTAGTCATGCACAGTTGATGTCTAAGTTTCTATACTCTAGTCATGCACAGTTGTTGTCTAAGTTTCTATACTCTAGTCATGCACAGTTGATGTCTAAGTTTCTACACTCTAGTCATGCACAGTTGTTGTCTAAGTTTCTACACTCTAGTCATGCACAGTTGTTGTCTAAGTTTCTATACTCTAGTCATGCACAGTTGATGTCTAAGTTTCTATACTCTAGTCATGCACAGTTGTTGTCTAAGTTTCTACACTCTAGTCATGCACAGTTGATGTCTAAGTTTCTACACTCTAGTCATGCACAGTTGATGTCTAAGTTTCTATACTCTAGTCATGCACAGTTGTTGTCTAAGTTTCTACACTCTAGTCATGCACAGTTGATGTCTAAGTTTCTATACTCTAGTCATGCACAGTTGTTGTCTAAGTTTCTACACTCTAGTCATGCACAGTTGATGTCTAAGTTTCTATACTCTAGTCATGCACAGTTGATGTCTAAGTTTCTATACTCTAGTCATGCACAGTTGTTGTCTAAGTTTCTATACTCTAGTCATGTACAGTTGATGTCTAAGTTTCTAGTTGAGTTTTATTATTTTCTAACTTATTAAATTTGTAACATCAGAATTGTTTTGCTTGATAGTTTGTATGACAGCCTAAGGGTGGCTAGAAGAAAACTGATAAGGTGGGGGTTTAAAAGGCTAATGCATCTCATCCCCTGTGTTTTGAATTGTTAAAATGTCAAAATGAAATAACTACATAAATTACCACACTTATCAAATTCAAAATGATATCAAATTATTTATATATCTTATCATATATTATACAGATGCTCCTTCTATAATCCAGAAGAATTTTACGTCCCATGCTTTATGCCTAGCATTGCATTTTTATTAGAGTTTTGAATGTTGATATTGTGTTAATTTTCCTGTTTTGTTCAGGCAACCCATTTCACAAACGACAGACAGGAAGAAGGAGGCTTTGTATGCGTTTATTCTTGGATATGTAACAAGAAAGAAAAATGTTTTTACCCCTATGTCTATCTGAGTGTTACATTATTGTTGTGTTGTATTTCCAACTAGATATGACGAGCACATACTTATGTGGCACATACTTATGTGGCACATACTTATGTGGCACATACTTATGTGGCACTCTATCTGAGTGTTACACTTAATTATTGTTGTGTTGTATTTCCAACTAGATATGATGAGCACATACTTATGTGGCACATACTTATGTGGCACATACTTATGTGGCACTCTATCTGAGTGTTACACTTAATTATTGTTGTGTTGTATTTCCAACTAGATATGACGAGCACATACTTATGTGGCACATACTTATGTGGCACATACTTATGTGGCACATACTTATGTGGCACATACTTATGTGGCACTCCATCTGAGTGTTACATTATTGTTGTGTTGTATTTCCAACTAGATATGACGAGCTGCTCTTATATTCATGAATGTCATGTTTCCTCTGACTTATTTTGTTTATAAAAATTAGTTATAAAATTATCATTAAAAAAAAAGAATACATAGGGCCTACTTCTTTCTCAGGCACATCTGTGATGGGCTCACACCATTTAGGATCACTGCAAGGACATTCAGTTTTGACTGATGTGTAGTCCAAGGACACTTTGGTCACTTCACTCGGTGATGTCAATCTTGAAATTTGATTTTTCAAACCTTTTGAAGCAGGAGCAGTGTAGACATTTGATCCAGCAAAAAACACAATGATGAGGATGAATGTACCACAAGAATGTCTCAAGTACATCTTCAAAAAATGTCTAAAGAGAGAATTAATACAGAGTCAATCAGTGGGTTATGATAGGCTTAAGCTAATCAGAATGAGAATGCAATTTTTTGCAGGAATTTTAAAATGTAGATGTATGCAGTGTCAATAATCACATGCAAAATATTGTTAATTTTTGTGGATCACAGTAAATGAGTGCCAGTGATTATTGATACTGAAAGTCTGGGTGCAACTGTAACGTTCTTGGCAGCTTACTGAAAGGGTGATCAGTATACTATATTTTTAGTATACAGACTAATTTCTGGCAGACTATACTATACAAATTTCCTTCTTTTATGAATATTTCAATTATTTTATAGGCATAATTATATTTATATGAATATAATCAACTCATATAATCTTAAGCATTTGACTTTAGCACACCAACTTAAGTCTTTGACTTTGGTCTCAGCCTTATATTAAAACAGAGCTAAAACTAAAAGTTACTATGTATTAATATCAAATATTACCTGCCTATTCATATATAATAAATTTAATAATACAGCCAGACCTCGCTAAGTCGAACTCAAAGGGACCTGAAAAAAAAATTGACTTACAGAGTTTTCGAGTTAGGGAAAATGGTGTAATAGGCGCAGATTTATAAAAGACAATGTTGATATTTAGGGGGAGGGGGGGGGGACAGCCATAGCGGTGAGAAGGCTTGACAGGAAGGAGAGGTGGTTTCTGATGTTTCATATAAAGGAAGCCAACTTAGCTTTGACATAACAACACCACTTAGAAAGCCCCTCCCCACACTTTACTCCCTCCACAGAGGGATGGGGGAAGTTAGATTTTTCCTTTTAAAAAGAGTTATAGCATGCAGCAAAGGGACGCAAAATAGACACCCTACTTGCAAGAGTCGCTTAATCCCTTGTGGAATGCATTAAGATAAGAATTTATGTCCGTTAACATGGCTTATGGAACACATGTTCTGAAATGTCCCCCCAGAATAATAACCCAAAAGCCTTGGAAAATTTGACTAATAGAGGTTGGAAGCCCAAAGTCTTTGAGTTAAGGAGATCTAAAATACATTAGTCTTATGGAATTAGGCTGGGACCTAACAAATAATTGGATATAGGGAGGTTTTCAACTTAGGGCAGTTGGACTTAGCAAGGTCCGACTGTAATAAATTAACATTTATTTTCTATCACTATCATAATCTGATTAGCCTTTGCTAATACATGTAATAATAAATGATGTAATGAAATGTAAATGAACGCTTATTCTTAACTTATACTCACTTATAATATACTAATAAAACAAGAATGAGCCTAAGCAGTAATCAGTAAATATAAATAGGGAATAGGTGTCCTAAAACTAAGTTAAAAAATTTAAGGATTTCATAAACTAAGTAAAGGTCAGCGAAGAGTGAGAGTCGGGTTTGTGTTAGTGTGTCTTGGCTTTGGACCTTCGCCTTCGGCATTGCGATGAACGTAAATTATAATTACAAGTATTAATTAAATAATATTAGTAGTAATTTTCATGAGTAGGACTAGTTAAGACAGTTAAGTCTAGTAGTGCTAGTAGTCATTATTAGTTATTATTATTATTAGTAATATGCAAAGTAAACCTGATTATTAGTAAACAAAAATTAGTTAAAGTTAAAGGTATGTGTAACTTAAGTTCTAGTAGTAGTAGTCTTAGTAGTAGTATTAATTGTAAGTAAAGTAAATAGTAAAGTCACTTCAGTATCAGTATCACTAGTAGTTGTAGAAAAAGTACAGTAGAGTAGTAGTACAGTACATTGAGTTAATTGACGCTAATTGACAGTCATTGAGTATTGGCAATGAATGATACTGATAGTAGTATGGTTAAGTACAGACATTGATTCATTGACTCATCATTGACAGAGTCAAAGACTCAAAGTCAAAGACAGGGTAATCCTGCAGTTTCTACACGTATATTATTTCACAGCGACATTTAATTTTCTCGTGAGAACATACGTTTTTAATTTATTAAATGCATTATTATATGTTGTATTTCAGCTATTACAGCGCTAATTTGTAAGTCTTTTTCATTTCTAAGGCATTTAATCGGCTCTATATAATAAATCATCTGGTCACGATACGTCCATTTTGTTTACCTAGTGGTATTTTACATCTATTTTAATGTTCTCAGAAGATAAATAAATATATTAAATTAAAGTAAAGACAATTTCATTTTTAATTTCGTTACTAGATGTTTCATTCTTATTTTGTTTGTTTGTAAGTGAGAAATTTCTATTTGGCATCTTATTGGGATAATCCGGGAAATAGAGTAATAGATAAACAAAATGGTTGCATCATGATCAGACTATTTACTGTTGAGAGCCGAAATATGCCTCAGAAATTAGAAAGACTCACAAATTAGCTCTTTAATAGCTGAAATACAACATATAATAATGCATTTAATAGATTAAAAGCGTAAGTTCTAACGAGAAAATTAAATTTCGCTGTGAAATAATATACGTGTAGAAACTGCAGGATTACCCAAAGCCAACCAAAGACAGAGGGATTGCATCGAATATTTACAGTTATAATTCCAAGCCAACTCACAATTGAAATTAAACCAGTGACTAAAAAGTACGAAGCGTTACATATTATAATTAAATGTGCGGAACTTCACCTAAAAATATTTAAGTTTAAGGATTGTTTGGTCAGGAATTTAAAATGGTTACGATTTATCGAATGAACTGTTTGTTGTTAATATACAAAATGGAAAGTGAAAAGTTTAACGGTATCACATGACTGGTCACATGACTTATCATAAGACATAGCATTTTTATTTTTAACTAGTTTGTGATGCGGCGCCCCTTTGTTTAAGGGCGCCCACCTTTTTCAAAAGCCCAACTAACTTGTCATTTTATGATAAATACGTAATATTAAACTTTCTTAAATGTACACAAAGTATTTTATAATAGGTTTTTGTTTTTGTTTTTGCAAAAGCCCAAGTAATTTCTCTGTGTATGATAAATACGAAATATTCCTGAAATATGTACACAAAGTATGTATATAATATTTTTTTACAGTGCTAATCACCACAAGATTTTTTAAAGTAATTTTAGAAAGCAGCGCACAAATTACTGCACCAAAATTAACTCTTATCGAACGTCCGCATGAAATTGTTCAATTATTAATAAATAGTGTGGAGGGTGTTTAATGTTAATCTGGAAACCAAAACGATTATCCAATTTTTTTTTAAAAAGCAGAGTGATGCCCCTTAGCGTTAGGCTACATAATTGAGCGTAAATATATATATGATTCTGTATTGGTTTTCAAATTATAAACTCAGAAAAATACTTTTTACTGGCGTAAAAATTATTTCAAATTTAAACAATATTTAAAGGAGGGAGTTTCTGATAAGCTCATTTAACTCCAGACAATCACCCCCCCCCCATGGCCGCCACCAGGGGGTGAATCCACGAATTTATTCAGGGGCCCCAACGGAAGGGGGGCCCCGTCAGCCACGCTTAATTTTTATAATGCTGATATATATTCGGACAATTATTCAAGTTACATAAAACAAAAAAGTAAAAAAATTTAGCTCACAGTAGTCACAGCCAAAATTGACTGAAAAACTTTTCTGCACAATGAACGGTTCGCTAAAGGTGTTCCTCGGAATTGCGTGTTTTCCGTAACAGTTTTCTAAAAATAATATAACTTAGTCATCAAATACGTCACATGTATGTCTTCCTTATCTTATCTTATCTTATCTGATTACAGACGCTCCTTCTATACAGAAGATTATTGCGTCAAACGCTTATCTATGGTTTGTGTTTAGTCCTTCCGGTGACTCTCTCACTTATTTGAGTGGATGTAAATATTGGAATTTTTTTCTTCTTCACTGTTACGACCCGTTAAGACATAAATACTTTTTTGTTAAAAAAAAAGGCACCGATCGTATTTTCTTCGTTGTGTTCATGGGGTTCCCGTTGAGATTCTCAATCATTTTCAATCTCTAAAGGTTTTGATCCAAAAAAAAACAAAAACAAACAAAAACAACAGTGGAGGTTTCTTTACGAAAGGTTACGGAATCAAGAAAAAGCTCCCTGCCTAGGGATACTTACGTGGCTTGGAAACTTTTGGAAAAATCATTTACTGGTTCTTGTGGTATTGATAGCAGCTTTCAACAGCGTCTCCAAAGTGAAAGTGACAAGTTCAATGCCCTATTGCTTAGACTCTTGGATATTACATTGTTTCTGGCTTCCAGAGGACTTGTATTTCGCGGAGAATCTCAAGACAGAGGAAACCCTCACAATGGCAATTTTCTGGGGTAATTAGAACTCGTATCTCACTATGATCCTTTGCTGCAACATCATTTGGAGTGCATCAAAGACAAGAAAGAGCATGGTGAAAGAATGCGAAGGCATTATTTGTCATGGAAGACACACAAAGAATTCATTTCTTTATGTGGGAAACATGTTTTAGACAAGATTTTGCTTGAAAGAAGGGAAGCAATTTATTTTTTCATTATATGTGATGCTAATCCTCACGTATCCAATACAGATCAAAATGTTCTCATATTACGATACGCCCATAAAAGCGATGAGAACAAATGGTCAATAGAAGAGAGATTTGTAGAGTTCTTCCCCTGCAATCAGAAGACAGGAGAAGAAATTGCAGAAACACTGATTTCGCGCTTAGACGAACATGGGATTGATCTTAAAGATTGTCGTGGACAGGGTTTTGACAACGGCGCAAATATGGCGGGGAAAATGAAAGGTGTTCAAGCGCGGATTTTACAAAAGAATGACACTGCTCTATTCTCTCAATGTGCAGCTCACATACTGAATCTGGTCGGGGTAAATGCTGCGTCAAGTTGCAGAGATGCAATAACATTCTTTGGAAACGTGAATCGCCTCTACAAATTATTCAGCTCTTGTCCAGAAAGATGGAATCTCTTACTGGAATCAACAAGATGCTCCCTGCATAATCTGATTGACACGCGCTGGAGTTCAAGAGTTGATGCCTTGCGTCCAATTTCTCAGGGGTTGCCTAGCATTCTTCCTGTTCTAGAGACAGTGATGTCCACGAATAAGTACACAAATGAAATTAGAAGCGAAGCACGTGGACTGAAAACATATTCCTCTGCCTTCACCGCAGTGTTAATGGCAGCATTCTGGCAAAAAAAATTTGACGTGCATCAATGAAAGAAATCTGATACTCCAATCAAAGGCAATCTCACTTGAAATCGCGTCACGTGACATCAAGCATCTCTCAAATGAATTGCAGCAGTTGAGAGATAATTGCCACACGATTTACACAGAAGCACAGCATGTATCAAAAGAATTAGGAATTCCCACAGAACTGAAGACGGCGCGGCGTCGCGGCGAAAGGCCAAGACCTTACCGTTCAGATTCCGAAACGTCCAATGATTCACAAGACGTCGCGGGTCTCGAGGAATCAGCAGAATCTAAGTTCACTAGAGAAGTTTTGTATTTCATTTTGGATTCTGTGATTGGGCAGATGAACCATCGGTTCAAAGTTTTGGACAAGATCTGGAAACTATTCAATCCAGTTCTAAATTTTAGAAGTCTGACTTCTGAAGAAATCTTGTCCTCTTGTGCTGATTTAGTGGTTAAATATCCACGTGATCTTACCAGCCTTTTGAAAAACGAGTTGCTTCACTTGAAGAATGTATACGGTGCAACATTCAACATCAAGGAAGCGTCTGCCTCTGCGTTGTCTGATCCACTTGATCTTTTGAACTCAATTTATTCACTCGGGCTAGAAGGAATATTTAGTGAAGTGTGTATTGCACTGAGGATTTTTTGTTGTCTTCCTGTGTCAGTGGCTCAAGGAGAACGATCGTTCAGTAAATTGGCTATTATAAAAAAAACTATTTGCGTTCTACCATGAGCCAAGAAATATTAAATGGACTGTCAATTATTTCAATTGAACACGAACTTACAAGGCAGATAAACTTCAAAGAAGTTATACGTGATTTTTCTAATATGAAAATAAGAAGGTGGTCCTCCTCATCGCAGTAAACATACAAACAGCCCTCACACACTTAAATATTAATAACATTTTGTGTTATCCACGGATGTTACTATATTTTGAATTTCAAATGAAAATTCCAGTTATAAACATGGCTATTTCCCTTGTTATGTACAATTTTTTACAGGTCAAATGATTTGCTATTGTACAATTTAATTTTTTTTAAAAAATGTACTTCATATGAGTGAATAGAAAACAAACTTATTACTGTTTTTTAACTATTGCTTTTGTTGTTAATTTTTTTTACATGAATGAATAAAACAAAAAGAAATTCTACTACTGCTTTTGTTGTTGCAAATATGTGGCGTTTTTTGTTATTCAGTAGGAAATTCTTGCACCCTAGATCGCTTGTATTGGTATTTATAAATTCAGCCAGCATTGTCGCGTTCGGATAAGCTTTATTTTGGTCCTTTTGTATACTTATTTCAAGGATTTTGGCATGGGGGGACCTGGGAAAAGGCATAGGCACGACGTGGAGCCCAGAGGGGCCCAACGTACCCAGTTTTCAGGGGCCCAAAAATTTCTGGTGGTGGCCCTGACCCCCCCCCCTCCAATAAAAAAAAATAAATACATTAAAAAAAAACAAATTAGAGGAACAATGGGGAGAATTGTTTACAAAATTATTAACACCGAATAACACATTGTATTATTTTTAAAAATCAACTTTTTTTCAGATAAAATTCCTAAAATTAAAATTTTAACATTTATAATTATATTTAAACCTTCTTTTACATTCACTAAATTCGTTTTAAAACAAACTCTTCGCGGGATACTTTTTTGGTGGGGTGGGGTCGGGACTTTATTTTGTGACACCAGCCCCCTTTCAACTACAACTTTATCATGATATAAATGTTATTATTTCAGAAAAAGGAATAATATAGTGTATAATTTTTATTTATAATAAAAAACTTTGTGCTTATTTAAATTCTCAAAGTATTTTTGGTTAAAAAAAAAGTATTCCCCCATCTCCTTCTTGCTAACACTAACACCCATGGTCCTCCTTCTTAGACCTGCCAGCCAATTTTTTTTTAATTTCGGCTGGCTGACATAATTTTTCGGCTGATATCCGGATTAGCCGGATTTCTCCGTAAATTGACATTTGCAGCAAAATATTAGTAAACATCATCCAGGGATGTTCCAGCAAGTGTTACAGGTGCCGTATGTTGAGAGATGGGCAATTAATTTTGAAGAAGTCAACAAAACCATCTTTAGCCACATTTTCAAAGGCAAGCAAGTCTCTACAGAACCAGATAATGATATCTCTTGTCAGTTCATGACTTGATGTTGCCTGACATTGACTGTTGCAGTTGCCTTCTCCATACTTATGGAAATATCCCAAAATATATTGACTTTTATTGACTTTGTACTGACACATTGTGCTTGACACTTAAGTAAAGATTCATATTGCCACTTGATGTAATTGCGGCAAAATTGTTTACTTTTGAAATGTGACCCTTGTCACCCAATGACTGGTGAGCAGTGAGACACAGCTGACAATAAACTCGATCTTCCTCTACATTTCTCCCATCAGCAGAGAACAGGCCACCAAAATATTTCCAGCATTGTGCTTTAGAATTTCCATGTAGGCTAGGCGGTTTAGGTTTTACTTGTAGGTTTTTAATGAACTGCCTCTTCTCCCGGTTTAGATGACATTTGCTGACATTTGAGTTCACCTACAATCATCATATAGTAATTAAGAATCGTTAAATCAGAATTGGTGTAACGTAAAAAGGTAATCCTGCTGTCTTAGTACGTATATTATTTCACTGCGAATTTTAATTTTTTTATGAGAACTTTCATTTTTAATTTATTAAATGCATTTATATATATTATAATTTAGCTATTATAGCACTAATTTGTAAGGCTTTTTAATTTATAAGGCTGTTTTCGGCCCTTGACGCTACATAATCAGAGCAGAGTAGGATACATCCATTTTGTTTATCTAGCACCCTACTTGCTGGGTTGTCACAGCAAGAGGCCAGGCAAATTTTCTCACTTACAAACAAACAAAAAAGAATCAAACATCTAGTAAGGAAATAAAAAATGAAATTTTCATTAAAATATTTATTGATCTTCTAAGAATCTTAAAATAGATGAATGAAACTTTTTTTAAAAACATCTTCAGTCAGTAAATTTATTTTAGCATGGGTCGTTCCAGGTAAAAAAAAATCTAGCTAGCAAGGTGCTAGATAAACAAAAATGATGTATCCTACTCCGATTAAGTAGCGTCAAGGGCCGAAAAAGCCTTATAAATTTAAAGGCCTTACAAATAAGCGCTATAATAACTAAAATATAACATATATAAATGCATTTAATAAATTAAAAATGAAACTTCTCCCGAGACAATTAAAATGCGCAGCAAAAAAAAACTACGTGCTAAAAGTTCAGGATCACCATTAAAAATCATCAGTTATTGACTAAACTAGTATCTAGTTAATTGAAACAATTAATTTAGGTTTACCTTTCTGCTAGTAGAAGATAGTTGAGCCATAATTAAGTAATATTAAATCGCCTATTTACGACAAAGCTTAAAGATAACTTAAATTAATTAATTTATGATTTGTATTTTAAAATAGTATTTTATAAATTAAGATTATAAGAAAAAGATAACTTGCAAGAAGTGTATCAATGATTATTTAGGTTTAAAAAAAAACTGTACAAATAACTCATTTTTGTCACACTTTCGGCGACGGTTATTCTAAAAATTCAATAGATCTTAAAACGGAACGCAATTAATCTTAAGAAAATAAAAACATTACGTTACGGCGGCTCGTTCATTTTTCGGCGGATTTACAGCGTACAAAATACGTCGGCTAATGCGGCGCGCCGCATATTTTCCGGCGGATTTTCGGCGGACGAAAATTTTGCGGCGTATTCGGCGCGCGGCGGCGGCTGAGGGGTCTGCTCCTTCTACAAATGTGATAGAAATGATGGTATAGAACAGGGGTAGTCAGACCTGTAGTAACTGAGAACCTTTAAATTTATTTTGTAAATATGTCACAACCAATGGTCCATTTAAGCTGAGTGGCTACGCGGCCGAGTAGACATCTGACCAACACCGCGTAGCGTAGCAGTTAAGAAGTACTGCATAGCAAATTTCAATACGTAAAATAAAATATCTGTGTTTGTGGGATATCAAAGTTTGCGCGAAAAAATGAATGCTGTGCAGCTTTGGGCATAAGTTTGTTTATTTTTGTTTTTTTTCACATGGAACAACGACTCTTACAGGGAACATAAGTCACGACCCCACTCGCAATGAAAAATTCCTTTTGTGATTTAATAATAATAATAAATTGATAATTTATATAGCGCTGTATCCCAGTAGGAAAAGGTTTATTTTATTTTTTTATAAATGGGTAAAAAAATAATTGTTGAAAACAGGAATTTATTCCAATTCACTAAAAAAGGACAAGTTATAATGTTTTCTACAAAAATAAAATCATGGGCGCAATGTCACTATACTCTCAATAAAGTTTAGATTTTATATCATTATACTTTATATAAAGTTTAGATTTTATATCATTATACTTTATATAAAGTTTAGATTTTATATCATTATACTTTATATAAAGTTACGATTTTATATCATTATACTTTATATAAAAGTTAAGATTTTATATCGTTATACTTTATATAAAGTTAAGATTTTATATCATTATACTTTATATAGAGTTAAGATTTTATATCATTATACTTTATATAAAGTTAAGATTTTATATCATTATACTTTATATAAAGTTAAGATTTTATATCATTATACTTTATATAAAATTAAGATTTTATATCATTATACTTTATATAAAGTTTAGATTTTATATCATTATACTTTATATAAAGTTAAGATTTTATATCATTATACTTTATATAAAATTAAGATTTTATATAATTATACTTTATATAAAGTTTAGATTTTATATCATTATACTTTATATAAAGTTTAGATTTTATATCATTATACTTTATATAAAATTAAGATTTTATATCATTATACTTTATATAAAGTTTAGATTTTATATCAATATACTTTATATAAAGTTTAGATTTTATATCATTATACTTTATATAAAATTAAGATTTTATATCATTATACTTTATATAAAGTTTAGATTTTATATCATTATACTTTATATAAAGTTTATATTTTATATCATTATACTTTATATAAAATTAAGATTTTATATCATTATACTTTATATAAAGTTTAGATTTTATATCATTATACTTTATATAAAATTAAGATTTTATATCATTATACTTTATATAAAGTTAAGATTTTATATCATTATACGTTATATAAAGTTAAGATTTTATATCATTATACTTTATATAAAGTTAAGATTTTATATCATTATACTTTATATAAAATTAAGATTTTATATAATTATACTTTATATAAAGTTTAGATTTTATATCATTATACTTTATATAAAGTTTAGATTTTATATCATTATACTTTATATAAAATTAAGATTTTATATCATTATACTTTATATAAAGTTTAGATTTTATATCATTATACTTTATATAAAGTTTAGATTTTATATCATTATACTTTATATAAAGTTAAGATTTTATATCATTATACTTTATATAAAGTTTAGATTTTATATCATTATACTTTATATAAAGTTTAGATGAGTAAAGTTACATGAGGTCTTAGCATCTAGTAGAGTATGGCGACATATAAACATCATTGAGGAAATAGTGACACGTGATCTAAACTTCACAAAGAGTTTACTAACATGGGCGATCTCCAATTTAAGTCCGAATTTAATAGCGCTAATAGGCAGGAGAATATACAGCGATTCATTCAAGGCCATATGTGAATGCGATACAAATAACGTAACTTCTGTTAATAGTACATAACAGATAGCAACAATTTACGTCAGCTGGGATTGTTAAAAACAACAACAACAAATCAACAAACTTCGTTGTGTAGAACAAAGAATACATCCTGTAAATGTGAGTATCGTAGTGTTGTTTAGTAATGTTAAGGGCATTGATCTCATTGTATTTCGACCATTTGAATGTCGTTAACAACTAGAGTAAGGGGTCGTCCATAAATGACGTCACGCGATTTTGACCGATTTTTACCCCCCCCCCTCCGTCGTCACACTTCGTCACAAAAACCGAGACCCCCTTCCAATATGACGTCATAAAGCTTTGACACCCCTCACTAAAAGCCGTATTTTCTAATTGAGAATTAGCACGTTGCAAATGACTTTTTTTGTCATTTAAATATGTATTTAGTGTAAGGATGCACTCTAATATCGTAACACGTGTGAAGCCATTGAAAACGTCATTAAATAAATTGTGAGCAGTCAAATATTTAAGTGGACATTTTTTAACGCAATTTCCCTTGGGAATTGCGTTTATACATTTGAAATGTCTGTGCACTGTTCGAGCTTGCACATGCAACTCCTTCTGAACCATACCAGATAGAGGGTTCGGGTCTTTTGCAAATATGCTAATGAGGTCCCAAGGATATGCAACGGCCAAAAAAAAACCGAATCGGTTTACTGGATTTCCTGGAAAATCCAAAAAAAAACCAACAAAAAACACCCGAAAAATATCAGTATTTTGTCAATTTCACGCCAACAATAACATCTATCGGGTTGAAACAAACGTCAAACAATAGTAATAATATTTAGAACAATGTTGGAGAAGGAATGTTTGAAATTTCACTCTCCATTCGTCTCCCGTATTTTTAGCAGCAATTTGTAGAAAGCAATTGTTTTGTTTAGTTTCAGAATTATTGATTTGAAATGACTTTTAATATCATCTAGATTCTAGAATAATAGTTAATGGGGTTTTCCCGCTTTGTGAATACTAATTTTAGACTGTTGTGTGGTGCACATTATATTGACACATTCTTGGTGTGACGCACCGTGAGGGGATATGACGTCATATTGCGTTTTGTTTCAGAATTACTTATTTGAATGACTTTTAATGTAATCTAGAATGATTTCCCTTGAATAAAAAAATAGTTAATTCTTTGTTGGAAATTGCGTTTAAATACTCATTCGATTTTATTACTTGTTTAAAGTTGCGTGTTTTGATGTGACCTTCTTAACCCCCCCCCCAATCGCCACAAATGCGTGACTTCCCTCCCCCATCCTAGGCACACACACATCGTCACAAATGCGTGACTCCCCTCCCCCACCCTAGGTGCGTGACGTCATTTAATGACGGTCCCTAAAAGAGTACTGTTATGACTGACTTATTCAGTTAAAAAAAATATCGTTAATTTATGGTGAGGGTGTTTCTCGATTACCGAGGTGTCATATACATCACTACATTGGTAATGAATACATGTAACGCCCAAACATCGAACCTGTTCAATGTGTAGAATATAAAAGCAGCAAATTTTAAAATAATTAATAATAGCATTTAAGTGAGTGGAAATAATTAAATGCACGATGTTATTATTTTTTATATAGAGACTAGTAGCATACGCCGCAGACTTGCTTGCTCATAGATAGTGAGGGAAAAGAACGGACACAAACAACAGCACGAAGAAATCAAAACAACGCGAGTAAACATCTGGGGGGGGGCAACCGACGCTTTGTTGGTCTCGAGACATGCGCACTGCGATTAGCTACCACCGCCCACACTTCACCACACTAACTTGCCAACCATAAACTGTGATTGCCCGAGCTTAGCGAGGGTCATTCTTCATGCTTATTCGGTGGACCAGTGACGCATTGTTGGTCTCGAGACATGTGCATTGCGGTTAACTATCTCCACCCCCCCACCCTGGACCACCCTAGCTTGCCAACCATAAACTGTGATTGGCCGACCCTAGCGAGGGTCATCCATGTTCGCAAAAATGGGGGGAAACGAACGGGCAAACACATTTTTAAAAATTGAAAAAATAATAGTTCCGCATGGGCTTGAACCCAGGACCTTCCACGCTTAAATCAGACGTGATAACCACTACACTACAAATCACATGTTTAACTTTGTAGGAGCAACGCAAGTGAACGCAAGAAGCATTGTTGCCCCCCCCCTTTTGAACACACTGCTTGCCAACCATAAACAGCGAGGGTCATTCGTCATGCTTATTTGCACACTGCTTGTTCTTGTTCTGGTGAATTATACAAATAGATAGATGCTTTGCCAAAATACATTTTAAAACTAGATTTGGCAATTTCTCCAACCGAAAACAAACGTTTTATTTTATTTTTTATTCAAACCTTGGTAGGCTCTTCATTGTTTCCAGTTTTTCATGATTTTAAAACAATATTTTTAGCATAAAGGGCCGTCCATAAATAATTACACAAGATTTTTGCCGGTATTCACCCCCCCCACCCAGTCACAAAAACTTAACCCTCCCCCCTCAAATATGACGTCACAAAGCTTTGCAGCGCTCTCCCTCCCAATAAAAGCGGTATTTCCTATTTGAACATGATCATGTTTGCAAAACACTTTATGGTATGTGTTTAGTGTAAGGATGCACTCTAATATTGCAACACGCGTGCAGCAATTTTAAACACCGTTTAATAAATTAAAGGCAATCAAATATTTAAGTGTGAACTTTTATGTTAAGTTTCGCGTTTTGTTCTTAAACACCCACCCCTCTTTTTTTCGTCACACATGGTCACAAATGTGACACCCGGTGCGTGACGTCATTTATGGACGGCCCCTAAATATATGGGTGACCTTACGTCTGCAACATATTTCGTATAATGTAGTTGTAAGCCGGACTTTGTCTTGTTCAATCCCATAAGCCACCTCAAATTGACGTAGATGTACCAAATATATGTTGACATACGGCCTCACAGTATACCCGTATAGTCTGGGCGGGTCCTAAAGTTGTGTGAGGGGCCCAAGGCAACAAATGATAAGTGGGCCTGGGGCCCAAGGCAGCAGTGAGACTCATGCAAAACAAAATGCATTTTTAAATTTTTACCTGTATTAAAACAATGAAGAATAAAAAAATATATGATTAAATGTTTTACTCTATAGCAGCATTCACATCAATTCATCAATAATTACAGTTTTAGTAGTTTAATTAGTTTAATTGAAGATCCTAAAACTAAAAAAAAAGATGTTAATAATTAAAATGTTTTGTTTTGGTATTCTAATTGACAGTTTATATACATATAACTTTAAATCATAAACTATAAACACTAACGTTGCATTGGTGTATCTTCTACTTCCACCTTGTTTTTACAACTTACAAGCAAATCTTACGAGCTTCGGCGGCTGCGAAATCTAAAACAAGTTAATTTTTGTCAATATCCTTAGCAACATCATTTTCAAATAACAAAATAGCTAAGTTACTGAGCATATCTTGAATCATAGTTGATCGCATAAGGGTTTTAATAAGTTTTAGTTTCGAAAAGCTTTTTTCTCCGAAAGCCACAGTGTCAGAAATAGTTAGAATCATTCAAAGTGCAATGTGTGTGTTATGAAAGTCAATGTAACGTTTGGTTACTGAAAGAACATTCAAAATGTTAACAGGATCGTTGTAGGTGACTGCAAGAATTATGGAACTCAATGACTGCAACTCTTTAGCAGGCATAAAACCATCAAGACCCTTACTTTCGCAGGCTATGAGGAAATGTGTTCAACTTCTAATTCCGTGGCAATTTCATTTGAAATTACTATTGCTGTTTCAATACTACCATTTATGGAAGATTCCAACCAATTGCAATTTTGTTATATGCTGTTAACTGAAGTTGCTAGATCAACAGAAATATTTTCTAATACTTTGCTGATGTATTTAAATTGAAACAATATGTCGAACCAAAAAGCGTTTAAAACAATAAAATTGAAGTTCTTAAGGTTTTCGCACAATGACTAGACTTCAATTCGAGCTTTTCGATCCCTACTTTGCTCTGCGACTTCAAAAAGTGCATAATAGATTTAGCCTGCTTGATATATGACTGCCTTTACACTTTCCACACTTTCTCATCTTCTTTACAAAGTGATTTCATATAATCATAAATGTTTCGAACACACTTGGAAAGGGATAGCCCATCCCTTTGTTGTGCAAAATTTATTTTCAGTTTATTATAGTTACATTAAATAAAAGGTAAGTCCGCAAGACATGTCATACTATAAAATACTATACCTAATAGGGTATCTAAATCGAAATGGTCCTTAAAAAGTGGTCTAAATTTTTTCCCCACTTAAACATAGCAAGTGAAAGTCTAAAAATGGCGTGTTCGTATTTAAAATGTTCACCTGAATCCATAAAAGCTGACTAAAATGATCGAAGGAAAAATAATTTTTTTGAATTAGGATTTAGGCTGATTATAATATTTTATTGTATTAGTTTAGTACGATGTTTTTCATACTAAGTTATACTGGAAAAAAGAAATATAAATTTATGTTGATACCGTTGTTATAAAAAAAGTATTGCGTAAAAGTAGTAAAACTTGTAAAAGAAAGTAGTAAATTTTTTAAAGTCAAAGCGCGGGGCAATGAAAAGCGCGGCTGAATCTTTAGCCTTGCAACTAAGGTCGGGCCTGCGAATAGTTATCAAAATCTTTATGAAATTCGTCCAACTAAATATCCCAGATTGTTCACATTCACATGCCAATGGAATTCACCCCGTGACCTCATGCCCCGTGGTATTAAAACGCTGGGCGCGCGCTGATGAGGTGTTTGGTAAAATAAATAGAGGTAAAAAAAAAGATTTTTTAAAAACCACGTTTTTATAAGTGGACTAAAAAGAAGAAAATAATTTAAAACTTTTAAGTTCAAGTAATTTCATATAATATGACTAAAACGTTGGGGCGGGCGCTTATGAGGTTTTACATATGCAGTTCACTCATTCTCATCTCTCTTTGTCTTATAAATTATAAATCTTTAATTGTTATACCAAACAATCTATATATTGTTGACGCGTGCATTGCATAATACCTTACTTACCTCATGCCCCACGCAGCCGCGTGGAAACGAATTCCGGTAATTCTGACTGGTTCTCAGGCGAGATAGGAGTCAAGCGAAGATGCGTCCCTATTACCAAAGCCCGGTAGGGCATCACAATTGACTGGGTCATGTCAAAAAGCTAAAAAATACAACTTGGGCTGACATGGGTCGAAAATAAAGTGCTAGATGACATAGTCTTTGCAATAGAGCCTATAGAACTCATCACACTCATATGCACAGTCCTAAGTGAACACTTCTAATTCATATTCTTTTCAAACTGACCTGCAAATCAACAAAGAGAAGACTAAATTTAACGACATTATATAAAACACTGCACAAAGAGAAGACTAAAGTTAACGACATTACATAAAACACTGCACAAAGAGAAGACTAAAGTTAACGACATTACATAAAACACTGCACAAAGAGAAGACTAAAGTTAACGACATTACATAAAACACTGCACAAAGAGAAGACTAAAGTTAACGAGGAAGTAGGTTAAAAATCGATCCAAAGTTTTTTCGACAAGCAAGCAAGGGCTCAGACTAGACCTGCCAGCCGAATTTTTTTTAAAATTTCGGCTGGCTAACATAATTTTTCGGCTGATATCCGGATTAGCCGGATTTTAAAATTTCGGCTGGCTGACATAATTTTATGGCTGATATCCGGGTTAGCCGGATTTCTCCGTAAATTGACATTTGCAGCTGATTTTCGGCTGATTACGAAATATTCGTAAACATCATCCAGGGCTGTTCCAGCAAGTGTTACAGGTGCCGGTATGTTGAGAGATGGGCAATTAATTTTGAAGAAGTCAA
The DNA here is from genome assembly GCA_944989445.1 of Ampullaceana balthica. Classification (NCBI taxonomy): domain Eukaryota; kingdom Metazoa; phylum Mollusca; class Gastropoda; family Lymnaeidae; genus Ampullaceana; species Ampullaceana balthica. Next base: position 536,113 of record CALYLW010000830.1, read on the forward strand.
CAAAACCATCTTTAGCCACATTTTAAAAGGCGAGCAAGTCTCTACAGAACCAGATAACGATATCTCTTGGCAGTTCATGACTTGATGTTGCCTGACATTGATTGTTGCCTTCTCCATACTTACGGAAATATCCCAAAATTTTATTTGACTTTTATTGACTTTGTACTGATACATTGTGCTTGACACCTAAGTGAAGATATTGCCACTTGATGTAATTGAGGCAAAATTGGTTACTTCTAAAATGTGACCATTGACACCCAATGACTGCTGAACAGTGAGACACAGCTGACAATAAACTCGGTCTTGGCCTACATTTCTCCCATCAGCAGAGAACAGGCCACCAAACTATTTCCAACATTGTGCTTTAGAATTTCCATGTAGGCTAGGCGGTTTAGGTTTTACTTGTAGGTTTTTAATGGTTTAGATCAGTGGTCCCCAACATGGGGTCCGCGGACCACTAGTGGTCCGCGGAGATGTGCCTGGTGGTCCGCGAGCAAAGGAATTTTTTTTTACTGTGGTGTATTTCTCTAGGCATTGTGCGTCTTTCAACTCTTTCCATACACAATATGGAAAAGCTTGTTACCCGTTTTGGCGGCACCACGTCTAAAGAACATCAATGACACATAGCGCAGAGCGGACAACCACCCTGGATTAAAAGATAAGCCCATGAAGTATTTTGAAAGGAAGAAACTGGAACATGAAGAACAGACGAAATTTCTCAGGGCCACCACATCAGTAAATGAGAACGAACTGATAGCTTCATATGTGGTGGCTAAAGGCATTGCTAAGGCTATAAAGCCTTTCACTATCGGTGAAGAATTAATCTTGCTCTCTGCTAAAGACATTTGCCGTGAACTTCTAGGAGAGGCTGCTGTTAAAAAGATAGCACATAGCCGAAGATATTGAGATACAATTGTTGGAGAGGATTAATTCCTCACTGTGGTACGCACTCCAGGTTGAAGAATCTACAGACATCGACAACAAGGCAATATTACTTGTTTATGTGAGATATATTTATCATGAGGATGTACATGAGGATTTGTTATGTGCTCTATCTTTATCAACCAACACCACGGGAGCTGAACTGTTCAAGACATTGGATGGTTATATGTCAGGACCTAAAATGGTCCTTTTGTGTCGGCATCTGCACATATGGAGCTGCTGTCGTGACCGGACGACTGTCTGGTTTAACAGCTCGGATTAAGGAGGTTGCACCCGAGTATGAATCTACGCATTGCAACATTCACAGGGAAATGTTGGCAAGACGAAAAATGTCACAGTGTATTGATTGATGTCGTTAAAATTATTAACATAATAACCATATCAAGGCACACGCCCTTAACTCACGCCTTTTTTGTACACAGAAATAAGATGGTTGTACAGAGGAAAATCGCTAAACAGAGTATATGAATTACGAGAGCCATTGCAAAGATTTTTCTCAGAAAAGAAGACACCGCTGGCAGCACATTTCAGTGACAAGGTATGGGTCGCAAAACTTGTTTACCTGTGTGACATATTCAGCCACCTCAATGAATTCAATCTGTCTCTTCAGGGAAAAATGACAACTGTTTTCAAGTTGGCTGACAAAGTAGCTGCATTTAAAGTCAAACTGGAGTTGTGAGAACGGCGAGTGAACAAAGGCATTTTGGATATGTTTCAAACATTAGCGGGGATTCTAGGTGAGACTGAGCCTGAACACTCTTTCTCACAGTTGGTGCACGATCACCTGTCTGCTTTTAAAAGAGTTTGAGTGCTACTTCCCAACCACAAAAGACCCAAGAACTGGTAGGGACTGGATTCGTGAGCACTTTGACAACAAACCAGGCGAATCTAGCATGACTGTGCAAGAAGAAGCTGAACTGCTCGAGCTTGCAAATGATGGTAGACTTAAAACTACGTTCGAGAAAACAACTCTTTCAGTCTTCTGGATTAAAGTCATGGTGGACTATCCTGAGATTGCCACCAAAGCAATTAAATCCCTATTGCCATCTCCGCCGACATCCTATCTGTGTGAAGCGGGTTTTTATGCAGTGACAGCAACGAAGACAAAACAACGGAATAAAATGCACCTAAGCAGTACACTTCGGGTGTCATTGTCTCTCATTACTCCCAGATGGAATCGTCTCGTTGCAGAAAAACAAGCTCAGGTTTCTCATTGATTTAACATTTTAGTAAATTAAAATATTAAATAATGTTTTATTCACTTTTTGTGTAACTGTATTTTATTTTGAAGGCATGTTTAAGTACAATTAAATTAAAGCTATAAACTTAAAACAATCTAAAATACCTGTATAAAGAATCAACGCAGCCGCAAACCATACCCCCCATCCCCAACTCACACATACCCCCCCACCCCAGGTTAGTGGGCCACGGTAAAATTATCAAACATTTAGTGGTCCGCGGCGTTAAAAAGGTTGGGGACCACTGGTTTAGATGATATTTGCTGACATTTGAGTTCATCTAAAATCATCATATAGTCAAAAAGAATTGTTACATTAGAAATTGTGTAACGTATAAAGGTAATCCTGCAGTCTTAGCAAGCATATTATTTCCCTGCGAATTTTAATTTTCTCGTGAGAACTTTCGTTTTTAATTTATTAAATGCATTTTTATACGTTATATGTTAGCTATTATAGCGCTAATTTGTAAAGCTTTTTAATTTTCGGCCCTTGACGCTACATAATTAGAATAGAGTAGGTTATATCCATTTTGTTTATCTTGCACCCTACTTGCTGGTTTGTCACAGCAAGAGGCCAAATGAAATTTTCTCACTTACAAACAAACAAAAAAGAATCAAACATCTAGTAAGGAAATAAAAAATGAAATTTTTATTAAAATATATTATTGATGTTCTAAGAATCTTAAAATAGATGAATGAAACTTTAAAAAAAAACATCTTCAGTCAGTAAATTTATTTTAGCATTAGTCGTTCCAGGTAAAAAAATATCTGGCTAGCAGGGTGCTAGATAAACAAAATTGATGTATCCTACTCCGATTATGTAGCGTCAAGGACCGAAAAAGCCTAATAAGTTTAAAAGCCTTACCAATTAGCGCTATAATAATTAAAATATAGCATATGTAAGTGTATTTAATAAATTAAAAATGAAAGTTCTCACCAGAAAATTAAAATTTGCAGCGAAACTTAAGAAAACAAAAACATTACGTTACGGCGGCTCGTTCATTTTCCGGCGGATTTTTGGCGGACGAAAATTTCGCGGCGTATTCGGCGCCCGGCGTCGGCTGAGGGGTCTAGCTCAGACACCATGAGTTAATATAAAGGAATTAAAAATAAATATTTAAAAAACCCCGTAAAAAAACTAAGACTTTATATACGAGACATAAATAAAAGAATGTTCATTATAATACACAGCGCACAACAATCCAAAAATCCAAAATTTTAGTTATGTCTCTTAAAACATGTTTAATATAATGCGCACCGATCGGGAATATATTTAAAAAAATTATCTTCCATATAATACGCACCGAATTGCGCAACAGGAAAGTATTAAAAAGGTCCTTCAATATAATACGCACCGCGACACTCTATCTCAAAAAAGTTGGCTTCCTTTCATATGAAACATAGACACCGCCTCTCTTTTGCTGTCAAGCCTACTAGCCGGTATGGCTGTTCCCCCCTCCTCTCAATGTCTAAATTGTCCTTGATTAATCGGCTCCTATTAAGCCATTTTCCATAACTCAAAAACTCCGTCGGTCGAAATTTTTTTTCGGGCCCTTTTGAGTTCGACTAAGAGAGATCCGACTGTATTTATTTAAATACAAATTTTAAAAAAATAGAGATTTAGTGGCGCCCTTTTGAGCTGGCGCCCTTACCAACTGCCACGATGCCAACCCGTTGTTACGCCACTGGTAGAGGGGGAAAAGTCTGGTCACCGATTCGCTTGACCGAGCTCAGCGTGACACGTAAAATGTAAACAAAAGCACGCGGGTACGACGATGGATCGCCTCAACGCGTCAACTCAAACTTTCACGTGGAAAAAAAAACAACAAACAGTGAATTTGAATTACATACCTCATATAAGGTTAACCTAAAAATGCATTAATTTAATTACAGTACGTTCGATCGATCTGAAATTTTGATACGATGCATTGTTAGGTTAGACGGGTCCGTGTGCCAAATTTCAGCTCGATCGGATCACGGGAAGGGTCATTTTCGACTTTTGTTTTTCCGCCCGCCCGCCCATGAGATGACGACAGACAGAGAGACAGAGAGACAGAGAGAGACGGCGGTGAAGTTAATATAAGGGATTTAAAAATTTTGATGAATGACTATCGTTAAAAAGTCCACCACTGACCTGGAGAGGAGATGGGCGCCGCCAAGGTCTACCAAGCCCCGAGAAAGTTCTAATGGAAACATTAGAACCCCCTACGACCACGAGGTTATGGGACAAAAAAAATATCATTTCAGCAATTTCGCCATCCGATGGGCAGCTGCCAAGTTAATGGAAGAATATTCAAGCGAATATTTCGAAGACTGCTAACCTTCAGAATTAGTCCAATTTTCAGAACTTTTTAAAAAGTTATTGTCCAGACCCAGGCACAGGGTAAGGAAAAGGAAGTAGCCCAATGCGAAACTCAAAACACGTGCACAATTTTGCTGCTTTTGAATGAGCTAAATTTTACACGGTCATTTACAAATTAACACATCGCACTTCGCATCTATCTTTCAATGATGACATCAAACTGCAGCTGAGAGCGATCCTTTTCAAAGTTGAAAAGACTATAAAATGAGTAAAAATGTGTATGGGACAACAAAGACTGCTTATGATGAGCATTGAAAAGGAACATGTAAGCTTACTTAGCTTTACTTACTTGTTTGAAAACTTCGCCATGAGAAAAATTCGCAAATGAAAGTTGTAGGTTGAAATAATAATAGTAAATATTTTTCAATAAATTATTTTTGATTACAAATAGAGAAAACAATTCGTTACCCCATGAAAAAAAAGTTTTAAAAAATATATATTTAAAAATACGGAATAACGCAGGCTCGTTGGTAACCACAAAACAGCGTAAGTCGGGATGAGACCATCGTAACCGGAGGACTACCTGTAAATAAACAGTTCTATGCTTTCACGCCTTTAATAAATATATATAAAACGAAATATTAACTCAAAGATATTGAATTCACAATTTTCCTCTAGAAAACATCAACAAAGAAAAGCCACCTTTTGAATTTTGGGGGGAATAAAAATCGTATTCCCCCACCCCACTGTTGTGGAGGGAGTCGTGAGGTGGGATTCGTCCATGCTGTCGGTGTGTCCAAGCCCAAATGGCTCTATATCTATTAAAACATAAGACACTTCCCCTTTCATGTCCAGCCTTTTTTTAAAGACCTCTCTGCTGCAACTGTTTCTTTTCTTTATTTTCCTAATTTGTTTTAATGTTGTTTGTGTGTTGGGACTGTTTTATTATTGCAAGTTAATTGATATTTTTTAAATAAAAGTTTTCGCGTTCAATGTGTTTCATTGTATTTCTTAATTTCTTTCTAGATGAAAAAAATTGACTTATTTTTTTCTGACATAAAATCGTACACAGTAAATTTTAGGCTTGGGAGTCACCCCCTGATGGGTGTCACCCGGGGCGGCCCACCCCCCGCACCCCCTAGTGACGCCACTGGTCACTGAACTTACACAATGTCTATAATAATTAATATATAAATATATCAATAAAGTTCAGAGTAGTCCAGAGATAGTTTAAATATATTAAAATTCTTTAAAAATAATACATCTAGATGAGGATTAATGAACATGCATCCTTTATTTAAAAAAAGAAAATTAGGGTTCTATTTCTGTTTTGGTAATGAAACAATAATGGAACGTTCACAGTACATATCTTGGAGGTCTTGGACGGTACGTTCCCCCATGCGGGAGGTTGCCTCATAGCTTAAGTCATGCTCACGGTACTAATATACTTCAGCATACAGACTATGCTTGCCCCGGAGAAGCACCGCTAACAACTTTCTGTTAATGTGATGCTGTCCAATTTACAATTTATGTTAAGCAGGGATGTGTTCTGGCCACGAAAATATTTATTCTCATGTTCTCATCCACGCTAACAGAGACTATTATGAGGGATTGGACATTACGTATCACAATGATGAAACAACAACAACAAAAAAAGGTAAAGTCAGAAATCATCGTGTGCCTTCTATTAGCTGACAACTGTGCCTTCTATTAGCTGACAACTCTGCCTTCTATTAGCTGACAACTGTGCCTTCTATTAGCTGACAACTGTGCCTTCTATTAGCTGACAACTGTGCCTTCTATTAGCTGACAACTGTGCCTTCTATTAGCTGACAATTGTGCCTTCTATTAGCTGACAATTGTGCCTTCTATTAGCTGACAACTGTGCCTTCTATTAGCTGACAACTGTGCCTTCTATTAGCTGACAACTGTGCCTTCTATTAGCTGACAACTGTGCCTTCTATTAGCTGACAACTGTGCCTTCTATTAGCTGACAACTGTGCCTTCTATTAGCTGACAACTGTGCCTTCTATTAGCTGACAACTGTGCCTTCTATTAGCTGACAACTGTGCCTTCTATTTCCTGACAACTCTGCCTTCTATTTCCTGACAACTGTGCCTTCTATTAGCTGACAACTGTGCCTTCTATTAGCTGACAACTGTGCCTTCTATTACCTGGCAACTGTGCCTTCTATTAGCTGACAACTCTGCCTTCTATTAGCTGACAACTGTGCCTTCTATTAGCTGACAACTGTGCCTTCTATTTCCTGACAACTGTGCCTTCTATTAGCTGACATCTGTGCCTTCTATTAGCTGACAACTGTGCCTTCTATTAGCTGACAACTGTGCCTTCAACGCTGGCTTAGTAGCAGAAGCGTAACTGGGTTTTCCGCACCTTTGGCTAATTTATTTTTGGCGCCTTTGAGAAATAGGGAAAATACTAAATTATACAAAATAAATTGATTATTGAAGGATTAGCCCTCGGCGCCCTTGGCAACTGCCCCAGCCCCGATGCCAAGTCGTTAAAATTGTTACGCCTCTGCTCAGTAGCATACTTGCAGTGCATTGTGGAAATAGTGCCCAGGGCACGGTGCATTATATTATATATATATATTTAATAAATATCGCTGTGCCAAGAGTTTATAAGGTAAAACTAATTTCAGTTTTCCCTGAGGTTTTTGTTAGAGGAGGTTCTTCGAAGAGTCTGTGCAACCCAAAGCCATCGTCCGCCTCAACAGTCAAAATACTGCATTTATAAAGATGGCGCTTGCAGAGAGTTTAAAAGCGATAGTTCCTTAGAGTGTCAACTGTATTGTGTTGAAATATTACAGAGAGAATAACAAATGATACGAGTTCAATAGTCAATGATTAGGTATTTACAAAAATGGAAATCAATATTTTTAAGAAAGAAAAAAAAAGGAAGATTGTGTGGGTAGCAGACAATTTATAATTTGTAAAAGGAAAAAAAATAATTTAAAAGTCTTAAAATTGAAACTATTTGAAGTTATGATTTTTGAAAGTAGAATACATGTTCTGAAATATTAGGGATAACTAACAATCATACAACTTATTTTAGTGAAGATTTCATGGTCGACTTATGTTATTGTAAATCTTTGGTTTAAATTTTAATGTTTACATCATTAGAAATAAAATGCACCCAAACAACAACAAATAATTCAAGATGAGCATGTAATAGTTTTTCTGACTTATTCATACGAAAAATTGCATTAATTGATTTTCAGTCGCCTAGAAGGCGTTTTGTTCGTTATTAAAATGTCATTATAGATCATTATTCAGATTTATGTATTGAGACATAGGATCAATGGTAATGACAACCATAGACAGAGAAGTCACTGGAGTTAGGTATTGTTCTAAAGCAGTGGTCCCCAAAGTGGTCACTACGGACCTCCAGGGGTCCTCGGTACCATTCAGGGGGTCTGTGGAAAATTAAATTTGATTTGGGGGTCCTTGAACAACGTCAGGGGGTCATCGCAAGGCTTAATATAAAATAATAAAATTGTGTCCATCTTTGTAATTATTGAAATCAAAATAAATAAATACATTAGTATCCGAATGATTTTTCTAGTTTCTACTAATTAAATAACAATCTTAGGTGCTATCAGTCATAGAATACAATGTTGTTTTAACTAAAAACGGAAGTAGAAGTAGCATTACGGTAATTTCGACAGCTATTACCAATCAAAAAATATTTGGTTTATTAAAATGTTAAGTTTGACGCGAAAGAAATGCAACAGCCCAATAAGTAGTTCAACCATTTTTAACGTGAATCAATGAGGGTTGAAAGGTTGGGTAATTAAATGTAATTTTTGATGTATCGGGATTTAAACGGGAAGTTATTTTTATCAAAATTTCATCCTTACATCAACATTTTTTTTAAAAAAAAGGGCTTTACTGCAGCAATCTATTGAAAAATTTAATAATTATTAACAGTGTTTTGTTAAAAAAGATAAGTATATAGTGAGCTTAAGAAAATATGTCTACAATACAGTTTTGAATATTTTGAAGTATGGCTTTATTTCATCACCAGGACATCATTTTACCTATGTGTCTTCTATGTAATAAAACTATGTCAAATGATTCAATGAAACCTTCCAAGCTTATGCAGCATTTCATAAATATACATAGTGACAAAAAAGATAAGGATTTATCTTTTTTGTTCCAGTCCAGGAATTTTTTTAAAAACACCGTTACTGCAACAACTCATAGAGACAACATCTAAGCAAGATTAGGATGGACTGCGAACTTCTTGTAACATTAATACATTTCTTTATTGATTGCATAATCCCGAAAGCCGTACACTATTGGTGAAGAATAACTTAGCTTTCAATGTTATAAAAATAATTCCATTGAGTAATAATACAGTAAAGAGAAAAATTGATGAAATGGGTCGGTGAGTAGAAAGCTCTTTATGTGAATACTTAACAACATCTAAATTTTCCATACAGCTTAACGAGTCTACTTTATCAGGAAACGAAGATTTGCTTTTACTTTAAGAAGATTTGTAAAAGAGGAAACATTTTGCCAATAATTATTATTTGCTAAATGTTTGGAAGCAGATACGATAGGTGAAATGTTATTTATTTAATTAAAATGATTTTTTGATGTAAAATCTCTTCCTTTGACTAATATAATTTCTGTTGCTACTCACGGTGGTCCGCCAATGGTAGAAAGATACCGAGGCTTTCTTGCATACTTAAAACAAGCTGTACAAAATGTATTTTCATCATGTCATTCATCGACATCATTTAATCGCAAAAAAAAACAACAACAAAAAACAAAAAAAAACACATGGTGAGCGTTTGAATGGATCACTTGAGTATGTCATTACAGCAGTTAATAAAATCAAAAGGAATGCCTTGAATCAGAGATGATTTGCTAAACTTTGTTTGGGGCCGTCCATAAATGACGTCACGCGATTTTGGCCGATTTTTACCCCCATACCCCTCTTGTCACAATTCGTAACAAAATTTTAGACCCCCAACCTCAAATATTACGTCAGAAAGCTTTAAATCCCTCAAAATTTGTCGTATTTTCTACTTGAAAATTAGCATGTTGCAAATCACTTTTTTGTCATTTAAGTATGTATTTAGTATAAGTCTGCACTCTAATATCGTAATACGTATGAAGCCATTGAAAACGTCTTTAAATAAATTGAAAGCAATCAAATATTTAATTGGAACTTTTAAAGTAGCGCGTTTTGATGTGACGTCACATTTTAAAACACCCTCCCTCCCCCTCGTCACACATCGTCACAAAGCCGTGAGCCCCTCCCCCTAGGCCCCTTTGCTAAATGACAAAGACTATAATTGTTTACTAATTAAAACAGAAGAACGTTGATTACCTAAAGTGAATTTTTAAATCGATATTATGCTCTCTTTTATAAATTTTTAGACTTCCTACAAAGCAAAGATCATGATTTGCGACAAAATTTAATGGACTCAAAAAGACATAGTCTATATAACTGATTTATTTGTTAAATTCTACGAAACCAATTTGAACTAAAAGGTGACCAATTAAAATTAACCAAAACTAGAATCGTAAAATCTGCGTGTGTTGCAAATCTTTTTCTGTAAAAACTAAACATGGGAAGATGGGAATGTTTTCAGTTTTTAAATCTTTCGAAATTGCAAATTAGAGATAAAGATTTGCATACTTATTGTCAAAACTTAACGACTCTTCATGCAGACCTGATCAAAGATTTGAAGATACTCTTCGCTTTGTTATCCCCGACTGTTGAACCCGTTTGCGGCTGGACAAAGTCAGGTCCCTAACACATATGAATCCATAATAATACAGAAGAGGCTTATTGAAATATCCACCAATTTTGAAACAAGGATACCAAAAATTCTAGTTACAAAACAGATCCCAATTTTATATCATGCATTATTGTACAGCCCAACGTTATATCCTGCATTATGGGTTATTGAACAGAAGTTGTTTAATGCGTGCCTGTCTTCCTATTTGGTAGAACAAAGACTCAGTGCCGTTATGAACATTGTCACACGAAAAAAAATAATTAGAAACCAACTAGAAATTTCTACTGGTATGGATTTGCGATTGCTGCTCACGAACATTGAATCGGACATAAAAACACTCATAAAATCTCATCACGTTCATCCAAGTTATAAATTAATTATTTTTTTTAAAACAAAAGTTATAATTTCAATAAATACTTCTTAATTTTTCTTTTGATTTGTAAGTTTTGTACTATGCATTTATGTAGTTTTTTCACTTGCAAGTTTTGAAAATATGAAGGGTCAAAAAAGTTTTGGAACCACTGTTATAAAGTATTCAAAACTGATCTGGGATCAGAGAAAAGGAGACGGGGAAAATAAAGTTTGAGTTGAGCGAGTTTCAAAGAGGGTTCAACATTTGAAAATAAGGAGTCATGGTAGCATCCCAAAATCTCATGATTGACAAGGCTGCTGTGCAAATATTTTAGAACCCTTCTTTTGTTTGAAATACGTCCAATTATTTTCAGTAACACATCTGATTGAAGCCATATTGTTTGGAATTTTTAGTGTATAAAGCACCACTCATTAAAACAGGTCTTCAGGTCCAATGTTTCGATATGTTTTTATCTTGGCCTGTTGGCTAATATCATTGGAAGGTGAGTAACTTAATAAGATACCATTTTTCAAAAAATTTACTAAAGTTACTTAATTTATTTTAAAGGTTTCCCTCAAGGGTGTTTTTAAGTGTTCTCAAGTGTCACCCTGACTCGCATTAACTAGATCTATAATGTGCTACATGCATGTGCACACGAGTCCAAAAACATTGAAAGATGTAGGACGATTTATAAATGAAATATACTTGAAATATACTTAAAATATACTTGAAATATACTTGAAATATACTTGAAATATACTCGACATTTATTTGGGATAAACTTAGGCACTTATCCCTCTACGTAAGGCGCAAAAACGGCAGAAACTCAACAGTCAACGCTCGCTATGCGTGGCAACTCCCAATAAAAAAAAATTAAACGTAAAATATAAACAATGCAAATATTGGTGTCGGGATTCATAACATGACGTCAGTAGAGGGTGTTTTTTAAAAATTTATATATATATTAGGGCTGGGGAAATTAACGATTAATTTCTCGATTAATCGTTAAAAAATTTAACAATTAAATTATTTTTTAACGATTAATCGACCCATCACTTACAAATTATTGAAAGTAAAAAAAAATAAAAAAATAGCGGCCGATAAATAATAAATTTCCCGACACGAACATTTTGGTTTTAAACTATTGACTGACGTGAATGTTCAAAATGTTGATAAAGGTTATTGTGTCCGTTGAGAGAAATTGTTTGCCTACCATGCAATGTTCCCTCTAAGTCTAAGCTTAGTTGGTCCGTGTGCAAAGTTAAAAAAAAACAACTGGTGTGCAAATTTGCACAACGTCCATTTTTGTGCAATAGTTTACAAAATTTGCTGCGCGGTGATTCTAAACTCCTGCGTGGCGTCGGTCAAATATCTGCGCTGCCACGCTGCTTAAAGGGAACATTGCTACCATGGTTCTTAACACTTCGCTTACATATCACCTGCAAACCATACATCCACTACAGCAGGGGTCGGGAAACCATGGCTCACGAGCCAGATGTGGCACTATTGATGGCTTCATTTGGCTCTCAGACAAATATTCGATTATTAAAAAAAACCATTTAATCAGACTCCTTTGATCTACATATTAATTGCGTATAACAACAGCATAACAATGTTATTAAAAGGAATTCAGAGACATAATAATGTACTTTTAGTGTTGAAATTACACAAAATGCACATATTTACTTGAATTTTTAGTTTAAACATAATGTATGGCTCTCACGGAATTACTTTTCAAAATTTGTGGTGTTTTATGGCTCTCTAAGACAAAAAGTTTCCCGACCCCTGCACTACAGTATCAGAAACCCCAGCTGAGACAATCTAAAGCTATGTGAACGATTGTTCAGCTCGCTGGTTATATTGTTAATAAGACCCACTCATCCCTTGAACCAAAAATGTCAATACACTTATCTGTTTGCGTTGTTGGTTAAAAGATGCCATATAAAGAAGACATTCCAGTGTTATTTCGATTTTCGAAAAGTACGTTTAATAAATGTTACTTATGTCACGATAAATGTCAATTTTTGGCTTTAAATCGAAATTAACGGTTAATTAATTAATCGTTAACTTTTCAAAAGTTAACGATTATATTTAAATTAATCGTTAACAGCCCTAAATAAAAGACTTAATCATAAAAAAGTCTACACTTATATGTAAAACTTCAATTAAAGACCTTGTCTCAAACAAAGTTTAAAATGGAATTAATTATGTTTTTACAGCTGCTAATATCCAAAGCGATTTCGATCCATGCCACAGCGCCTACATCAAGAGGTGCAACTTTTTGTTCAAGAAAGCTGTCGCCACTGGAGATTGTCTGTAAGTAGCTAACATAAGTCTTTTAATTAATAATCTAAGCAACTATTATTACGTTGACTGACGATTTTTTGTGGCCCCGTTGCTTCAGCGTGTCATGTTTTTTTTACCCGGGTTGACCACTTTTCTTTACCCGGGATGAGCAATTTTCTTAACCCGGGATGACCACTTTTTTTTACCCGGGATGACCACTTTTTACCCGGGATGAGCACTTTTTAAAACCCGGAATGATCACTTTTTTACCCGGGATCACCACTTTTTACCCGGGATGACCACTTTTTAATACCCGGAATGATCACTTTTTTACCTGGGGCGACCACTTTTTTTACACTGGATGACCACTTATTTTATACCTGGAGAGACCAGTCTTTGACCCGAGATTACGACATTTTTACCCTGTATCACCACTTTATTTTACCTGGGATGAATACTTTTTACCCGAGATGACCACTGTTTTTTAGCCGGGATTACCACATTTTAGCGTGGAATAACCACTTTTTTACCCCAGAATGATCACTTTTTGTTACCGGAATGACCACTTTTTACCCGGAATAACCACTTTTTACCTGGCCTAAGCCAGAATATACCCCGCGGGGTTAAACTGGCCTAGGCCAGAACATACCCCTCCAGGCCAGAATATACCCCTTTGACAACATGGGGGGCGGCTTATTAAAAATAAAATCTCTTATATTAACTTCACCACCGTCTCTGTCGTTCGTCGTCGGGCGGAAAAACAAAAGTAAATAAAACAAACCCGTAAAAACAAAGTTTTTGACTATAAATCACTTATATACGAGACATAACTAATAGTATTGATTATGTTCAAACGCAACAAACATTTACAGACTGAATCTGTCTTAACTCCCCTTTGCTTTATAACCCCGGGGGGGGGTGGGAGAGGGGAAAGGTCTGGTCACCGATCGCTGGACCGAGCTCAGCGTGACACGTAAAATGTAAACAAAATGTACATCGACCATGTGGCGTCAACACGTGAACTTGAACCGTCACGTGAAAAAAAAACAATAACAAACCGTGAAACTGAATTACATATGTCGTATATAGATAAACTAAAAATGCATTAATTTAATTACGGTACGTTCTGAAATTTTGATACGATGCATTGTTAGGTGACATGAATCTATGTGCCAAATTTCAGCTCGATGGCATCATGGAAAGTGGGTCATTTTTGACTTTGTTTATCCTCCCGCCCGACGACGAACGACAGTCAGAGACGGCGGTGAAGTTAATATAAGGGATTTAAAAATGACCCACTTCCCGTAATGCCATCGAGCTGAAATTTGGCACATAGACTTGTGTTACTTAACAATGCATCGTATAAAAATTGCAGATCGATCGAACGTACCGTAATTAAATTAATGCATTTTTAGTTTATGTCTATATAACATATGTAATTCAAATTCACGGTTTGTTATTGTTTTTCTTTCACGTGCCATTTGATTCCACGCGTTGACGCCACCCGTCGATGTCGACACGTCCTCCCGTCCCTTCCCCCGGTTTTAAAGCCAGGGGATATCACTCGGTGTCAGTCTGTAAATGTTTGTCGCGTTTGAACATAATCAATACTTTAAGTTATGTCTCATATATAAGGGATTTATAGTCAAAAACTTTGTTTTTACGGGTTTGTTTTATTACATGTGTTACTCTTAAGCAGTACGGTCAACTTTGTTGGATTTCGCCAAGTTTGGATTGTCCGCTTTCCGTACCTTCATCTATTGTTATGAAGCACGGATTGTGTTCAGGTCAATCTGCAATCAAAAGAAAATATGACCTCGTCACGCCCTATTATTTTATTCTAAACCAGCCGTATTTCTTGTGAAAGGAATAAATATATATGAGTAGCACAAATCTGCGAATAGTGGCAACCTTGTTGGATTAGGCCAAACTTTACAGAGTCGACGAATCGGATTTCGCAACTTAAAAAACCCATTTTTGGTAACTATAACATAAACTCCAAAACGACCAGACCTCAAACTTTGTGAAACCACGGAAGACCAACTGTATGATTAGCTTTTACAATTCTACTCTACAACGAAATTTAAGTGACCCCAGTGGATCCACGACTGACCTTCAGAGAAACGGTCAAATTCCAAGTCAATTTAGACAAACCGCAAAGCATTTTTAAGCAAAAAAAGAGATTGATTCTTTACCATGGTGAAAAGTAAGTTCTCAATAAAAGTCACCTTCCAAATATCCTGAAGACTTTTCATGTCAACCCAAATTTTGATGGCCATTTTGGCAGAGATAAGACAGCCACAATCTCTGAACGTTGTTATTGGAAGATAATGAAGCATGTGTGTGTGTGTGTGTGTGTCCCATAACCTCTTTTCGAGGTCGTAGGGGGTTCTAATGTTTCCATTAGAACATTCTCGGGCTTAGTAGACCTTGGCGGTGCCCATCCCTCTCCAGGTCAGCGGAGGGCTTTCTTAGCGTTAGTCATTCATCAACATTTTTATTGTGGCTTTAACGTGGGCTCGATCCCACGCCCCTCAGCTTGTCAGGTGAGTGCACTATTGACTTCGCTACGCAGCCATGAAGCATGATGTTAACCAATATGTCAAAGCCTAACAAAATGTTTTGTCCTAAAGCCAAAATCCCAGCAAGAAGGCACCACCACTGAACAAGATACCAGTGCATACCACATTTGTACATGCCTCAACCAGGTGCACTCCTTTTGAAATTATGTAAGGACGAAAAAGCCAAGCTACCTACGGAACAGTTTTACCATTAACTTATTTGAACAATGTTAACGCCGATGTACTGAACACACATACAGCAATTCAAAAAATGCTGAATCTAACCGTGAGTACCAATATCCACCCAGCCCAGTCACATCAAGAGTGCGACATAGATCACAGAAATACCAGCTACCAAGAACAGTGGCGTCACTAGGGGGGGCGGGCCGCCCCGGGTGACACCCATCAGGGGGGTGACACCCATCAGGGGGTGACACCCGAGCCTAAAATTTTACTGTGTACGATTTTATGTCAGAAAACAAAAGATGACAATTTTTTAATCTAGAAAGAAATTAAGAAATACAATGAAATACGTTAAACGCGAAAATTCTTATTAAAAAATATCAGTTAACTTGCAATAATAAAACAGTCCCAACACACGAGCAACATTAAAACAAATTAGAAAAAAAGAAAAGAAATAGTCGCAGCAGAGAGATCTTTAAAAAAAGGCTGGAATGAAAGAGGCAGTGTCTTCTGTTTTAAAATATATAAAGCCATTTGGGCTTGGACACACCGACATCATGAACGAATCCCACCTCACGACTCCCTCCACCACAGTGGGGTGGGGTAAATTCGGTTTTTATCACCACCTCCCAAAAAAAATGGGTTTTCTTTGTTGATGTTTTTCTTGAGGAAAATTATGATTTCAATGTCTTTGAGTTAATATTTTTATATATATATTTATTAAAGGCGTGAAAGCATAGATATGCATGTTTATATACAGGTAGTCCTCCGGTTACGACGGTACCATCCCGACTTACGCTGTTTAGTGCTTACGAACGCGCCCCCGTAAAGAATAGTATTACGCGTTATTCCCTATTTAAAAAAAAATTATTAGGTAACGAATTCTTTTCTCTATTTGAAATAACAAAAATTATTGAAAAATATGCTTGATTATTATTTCAACCTACAACTTTCGTTTGCGAATTTTTCAAATGGCGAAGTTTTCAATCAAGTCAATAACGCTGAGTAAGCTTACAAGTTCCTTTTCAATGCTCATTATTATTATTATTATTATTATTATTATTTGTTCACTTATATAGCGCAGTACCCCAGCCTACAGCTGGGCTCACAGCGCTTTACACACATGTACACCAACTACATGAAAACACATAGCACTCTAAATCTTCCTAAAAATATTTACACACACAAAATTTCATATAAATGTTAAGAAATGGACGCATCACCATCATAGACTGTTAATTTGATGAATCCATGATGAAGATTCTCATCCAGAAATAATAACAAGACAAATACACACAGTTAAATCAAGATTTCAAGGCTATGCATGCCTGTTAGGCGTAGCCTCGTTCTCAATATTCCACAAAGAATTTTAATCGCAATGGTCGTCCCGTGGTTCGTTGTAGTCTTTATCACTTCCATCAGGTTGAACCGAGTCACCTTGTAGCGAGAGTTCAGTCTTTTTCCACTCTTGTAATAGGTTACACACGCCAAGACAAAGACATTAGAGAGAGCATATTCAGCCTTTTTCGTCCCATGCAAATTCTAACTCATTATATATTCTTTTCAACTTTGAAAAGGATCGCTCTCAGCTGCAGTTTGATGTCATCATTGAAAGATAGATGCGAAGTGCGATGTGTACATTTTTAAAGGACTGTGTGAAATATAGCTCATTCAAAAGCAGCAATTTTGTTTAGCTCTGTGCAAGTTTTTTGAGTTTCGATTTGTGCTAATGCCTTTTCCTTACCCTGAGCCTGGGGCTGGACAATAACTTTTTTAAGAGTTCTGAAAATTGGACTAATTCTGAAGGTAAGCAGTCTTCGAAATCACTCATGAACCTGCATGTGGAAGAAAATCAGAAGCCCCGAGCCTAGTGCTCTTTATGGGTCTTCCCGGAAGACCCCCTTAGCCATCTGGCCACCAAAGGGACGTAACAGCTGAGGACCCCCCCCCAAAAGCGGTCGCTTCTGAAGCGGCCACCTGGGCATCCAGGACATACAGTCGAAGATGCCCTCACAAGGAGGTGGTGGAATTTCCTACTATGACCCGCTACCACTTTGGCGCCATCCCGGCAAAGCACACGGGTCTCCATGGTTAGGACCACCGCAGGTCGGGGGATCATCAAAGACCTACCTAGGGTGCAACCCCCACTGGAAGGTTTCCTCAGAGCTTGCGTCCAATGCGTTCTTCGCGGCACTTTTTGCTAATCCGTACTGGCGCTCCTGGCCCTAAACCGGCACCGATCGATGTCGTTGCTAGTAAATTGAGGGGGACGAAACGATTGCTTCGGATTTACCCGACCCCCTTCTTCCAAATCACTTGAATGTTCTTCCATTAACTTGGCTGCTGCCCATCGGTGGCGAAAGGGCTGAGCTCAGTTAGGTTTGTAAGAAAGCCAAATTTCTCATGGATGTATTTATATGCACATAACCAATGTCGTAGGGCTTAAGAAAGTTTGTCAATGATTAGCAGAAATACCTAAATCTTGAATTTTTTTCTCCAGGAGAAAACTGTTTTGTTGATGTCCCTTTATCAAACTGACGCTTTCTTTTTTGTTTGATAGTATTGAAGATTGTTTGCACTGTGTTTACCACGGACTTTTCCTTTCCTTTGTCTTCATAGGAATAAAATTAAGAATGCTATTTTTAACAAACTCAATGAGAGACTTCCTTTCTAACATTGTTTCCCAAATTTCAAGTAAAATGCGACTTCCAGTTGTTCAATTTCCTTTAGAAATCATTCTTCTTCAAGTCGGCAGTCACTTGGCTGATTTTCATTCGTTGCTAATTTTTCCAGTGCTGCGATATTCTCATGGTATGAGCTATTAACATACCTTACAGCATAATGTCAGGCTGACCATCTTGTGTCAGACAAGGCTTTGTTAGCATGTATCAATTTCATATGTTTTTGAAGTACCTGTCAACGATGAGTAGATGCAACAAGTCGGGTATAAAGATTTTGCAGAAGACAAAAAAATCTGACCGCAGTAGGACAACCTGCTGCTCTTTTCCCAACCAAATTAAAGGAATGAGCTGTGCACGGCACATAATGAGCTACAATGCACGTCTCACGAAGAATAGCCTGGTTTCCGTTATACTGCCTACTCATTTACAGCATTGCCGTATGACTGTCCAAGGCATTTTCAGGTATTCGTACAAACATAATGGCCTGCATCTTTATTATACACTATAATTCATAAAAAGTTTGGGGGCCCTTAAACTATAAGGGGCTTTAGCCCGTTCAGCACCACCACCCCCCCTTTTAATCTGCCATGGGGGGGGGGTCCACGCATCTGTGACGATGTGGTACGAGGAGGGGGGTGTTTAAGAAATGTGACGTCACATCAAAAACGCGAAACTTTAAATAAAAGTTCCACTTAAATATTTGATTGTTTACCATTTATTTAATTACGTTTTCAATGACTTCACGCGTGTTACCATATTACAGTGCAGACTTACACCAAATACATATTTAAATGACAAAAAATAATTTGCAACATGCTAATTTTTATTGAGAAAATACGGCTTGGGAGGAGGAGTGTCAAAGCTTTGTGACGTCAAATTGTAAAAAAGTGGTGGGGGTCTATGTTTTTGTGACAAAGTATGACGCTGGGGGAGGGTGGGGTAAAAATCGGTAACCTCGCGTGACGTCATTTATGGACGGGCGCTACAGTCGTGAAGGGGTGACACCATGAGCTACCGCCCCGGGTGACACCAACCCTAGTGACGCCTCTGCCCAAGAAATAACTAATGATTCCATAGTTTATATAATCCTTAATAAAAGACGCCTAAGATGGCTAGGGCGCCTGAAAAGAATGAGCCAGTATCGCATCCCCAAGAACCTCCTATATGGAGAAATGCCTACTTTGTCATTGACCTAAACGTTTACAGCATTAAACAGGGTTCTTCCCACAACCAGTGCCCTGATGATTCTGTTAAAAGTACTGTCAATGGGAGCATACAACAAAAGGAATAACAAAATGAAAGCACAGGTGAAGAAACATCATTGTGATACAACCTGTATCAAAACAAATGCAGATTAGGACTTTTTTTTTAACCCACCAACAATTTTAAGAAGAAAGCGTCTTAGCAGCACTATGGGCTTACTTTTGACAAGATTGTATATTATGGCCGCACTCAAGATCTTGAATAACCCAGGTGTACATATTAAACGAAAAACGTTGGGGCGGTTACTTCAGGGCCATAAGCTACATTCTGACAGGAACAGAAGACAACCACATCCTCCTCAGAGATAAAGTAATTGAACACATGAACAATGGCATTACATACAGAAGCGTCACTAGGGTTGGTGTCACCCGGGGCGGTAGCTCATGGTGTCACCCCCTCACGACTTACACGAAAGAACTCCTCCGAGTCTACCAGTGCCAAATAACGGGAACATATAGAATTTTACATTTTGGTGTCACCTCTTGTGATGGTGTCACCCCCACAGCACCCCCTAGTGATGCGTCTGATTACATAGCAACTACATGACTACTTGAACCAAAATGTAGAATGGGTTGCCTGAGACTTGAACCAAAATGTAGAATGGGTTGCCTGATGGGTGGAACCAAAATGTAGAATGGGTTGCCTGATGGGTGGAACCAAAATGTAGAATGGGTTGCCTGATGGGTGGAACCAAAATGTAGAAGGGGTTGCCTGAGACTTGAACCAAAATGTAGAATGGGTTGCCTGAGACTTGAACCAAAATGTAGAATGGGTTGCCTGAGACTTGAACCAAAATGTAGAATGGGTTGCCTGATGGGTTGCCTGAGGAAACAAGGAAAACCATCACTATCAACATTTAAAATTCTAATAAAAATGCAAAACTAGACATAAACCAAAGATAAGCGTAGGACGTAATAATCTTCTGTATAGAAGGAGCGTCTGCAAATGATAAGCTAAGATAAAGGTAAGGAATGCAAAGTGTTCGCACGCAACACATATAACCAAGCTTAAATGATTGTTTTAATGAACATGAACAGTTGCATTACATAACAACTGTGTTCGTTCGTTCGTCCGTCGATACGACGAGGACCACTCTAATTATCCGAAGGTTCTTGGGACTGGCTCTCTCTGTGCGTGCTGATGGCTGATGAGGCCGATTCTTGCACGGAAGGTTCGGGAACAGAAGGGACAAGGGACGAGTGACACATCTCCAAGAGAGTTGACAGCACGGGCCTTTCGGGCTTGCCTCTTCTTTTCTGCGGCGGTAAGCAGGTTTGCCTCGCATGTCTTGGCATCTTCGTGGATGGAAGAGCGCCAGGTGGATCGGTCCATTGCAGCTCCTTCCCACGTGTCTGGGTTGATGGCAAACGCTTTCAGTGAGGCTTTCAGTGTGTCTTTGAAGCGTTTCTTTTGCCCACCGTGGGACCGCTGGCCATACTGGAGCTCGCCATAAAAGATTCTCTTTGGCAGTCTCTCGTCTGGCATTCGGACAACGTGCCCTGCCCAACGAAGCTGGGTCTGCATCAGGAGGGTGAAGATGCTGGGGAAACCTGCCTTGGTCAGTACCACTGTGTCTGGAATTTTGTCCTGCCACTTTATGCCGAGGATCTTCCTGAGGCTTGTTGTATGAAAGTGGGTAAGCTTTCTTGCATGGCGTTGATATACATAACAACAACATGAACACTGGCATTACATAACAACTACATGAACACTGGCATTACATAAAAACTACATGAACACTGGCGTTACATAACGACTACATGAACACTGGCATTAAATAACAACTACATGAACACTGGCATTACATAACGACTACATGAACACTGGCATTAAATAACAACTACATGAACACTGGCATTACATAACAAATACATGAACACTGGCATTACATAACGACTACATGAACACTGGCATTACATAACAACTACATGAACACTGGCATTACGTAACAACTACATGAACATTGGCATTACATAATGACTACATGAACACTGGCATTACATAACAACTACGTGAACATTGGCATTACATAACAGCTACATGAACACTGGCATTACATAATGACTACATGAACACTGACATTACATAACCACTACATGAACACTGGCATTACGTAATGACTACATGAACACTGACATTACATAACCACTACATGAACACTGGCATTACGTAACAACTACATGAACACTGGCATTACATCACAACTACATGAACACTGGCATTATATAATGACTACATGAACACTTGAATCAATACGTGGAATGGGTTACCCGAGGAAGCCAGGAAAAACCAACACTATCAACACTATCAACATTTAAAACCAACACTATCAACACTTAAAACCAACACTATCAACATTTAAAACAAACACTATCAACATTTAAAACCAACACTATCAACATATAAAACCAACACTATCAACATATAAAACCAACAATATCAACATATAAAACAAACACTATCAACATATAAGACCAACACTATCAATATTTAAAACCAACACTATCAACATTTAAAACCAGCACTATCAACATTTAAAACCGGCATCGGATGGCCCACGGACCGGCACCGGTCCGCGGACCATCACTTTGAGCAGCACTGATGTAAACTATTAAATTTTTCGTTCAGGTTTTGGTGAAATCCGTATTTTGAAGTATTGACCATTACATTGCATATGGGAATAAGTTGCAGGAAAAGAAACTATAAAGAATAAAAAAAATTGTTCTACCATAATGGGAAGAAGACTTTGCATTAATTGCTAAAGACCATTAGCTTGATCTGTCAAACACCGATAGAAAAGTACAAATCTAGAAGTGACACTATCAAAAAGTTATAAGGAGTATGCATTACCGTATCGACTGCAATCTGAATTAAGAAAAAGCAAACTTGCTGAGTTGAAGTCTGGAATGTGTCAACAGCAGATACTATTTTCAGCTTTCAGCAAAGAATATGTCACTTTAACTGAGGCAAGTTATGCTATCGCTTGGAATATTGCTTGTGCTAAACAATTTTGTGCTGATGGGGGCTTTATTAACGAAGAATACTGAGGAGTAATTTCTATATTAGATCCAAATAATTCCAGACTTTGGCGAATGATAACACAAAATGTAATGAATCTTTGTACTCAAAAATAAAGTTAATTAAGCAAAACATTGAGAAGTAACTAGTAACCAGCATCTGGCAAAATTTCTTCGCACCCCAACTACTGGATACCAACCAGATTTGAAGAAAATTTTTAGTTCAAAGGCTTTTCGGCAGAATCATAAAAATTAATGTTAACTATAATTATGAATCTAGATGCAGTGTGTTTCTATTTATAAATTTTACATATTTAAATGTTTGTTAATTATGTAACTAAAATTTCTTCAACATACGGTTAGGGTGTACACAACTGAAATGTTTCAATCATTATATTAGAATAAAACATATTTGTAAAAAATACATCACTAAAGCAATTTTTCATTGCGATTGGACTCGTGAACCATATTGCTTCCACGCGGCTCTCAACAATTTTAAAAATTATTAAAATGGCTCTCAGTTACCACAGGTCTGGCCACCCCTGGTACAGACTGTAACTTTTGATCTTGAATAGTCGAAATTATATCAGATTTCATATTTTAAAAACGAGACGACATCATTATTTTCAGATAAAAGGTTATGCTCCTTTCATTCATCGTAAAATAGTATATAATTATTATTTTATTTTAACTAAAACAATGTTGCAACTTAAGAAAGAGTTTAATTTCTCTGACAACGCTAAAACATGAAGAGAAAGTCTAAAAAGTCATTCATCAATTCTTTACTATATATCCTCATGTTGTCAAAGGGGTATATTCTGGCCTGAGGGGGTATATTCTGGCCTAAGCCAGTTTAACCACGAGGGCGAGGGTATTTTCTGGCCTAGGCCAGCAAACCGAGGGGGTGTATTCTGGTCAGGGGTTTAATGTGGCCTGTTACACCGGGATGACCACTTTTTTTACCCGGGATGATATCTTTTTAAAAACCTGGGATGACCACTGTTTTACCTGGGAAGACCACTTTTTACCCGGGATTACCACTTTTCTTTTTACCAGGGATGACCCCTTTTTTAATCGGGATGACTACCTTTTTACCCCAGATGACCACTTTATTTACCCGGGATGACCACTTTTTAAACCGGGATGACCCTTTTTTTACCGGGAATGACCACTTTTTTTACCCGGGTTTACTACATTTTTTCCCCCAGGATGACGACTTCTTTAAACCTGGGATGACCACTTTTTTTTTACTCGAAATGACCACTTTTTTACCCGAGATTTACACTTTTTTTTACCCAGGATGACCAATTTTTACCCTTGATGACTACTTTTTTTTATACCTGAGCTTACCACTTTTTGACCCGAGATTACCACTTTTTTTTTACCCGAGATTACCTCTGTTGTACACGGGATGGTCATTTTTTTACCCGGGATGACCAGTTTTTTTTTACCTGGGATGATCATTTTTAAACGGGATGACCACTTTTATTTTACAGGGAATGACCACTTTATTTACCCGGCTTTACTACTTTTTTTTTACCCAGGATGACGACTTCTTTAAACCTGGGATGACCACCTTTTTACCCAAGATGATCTCTTTTTTTACCCGGGATGATCACTTTTTTATCCGAGATTATATCTTTTTACCCGGGATTATCACTTTTTAAATGGGATCACCACTTATTTTTACCCGGGTTGACCACTATTTTTAAACCCGGAATGATCACTTTTTTTACCCGGGATTACCACTTTTTTTTACACAGGATGACGAATTCTGGGATGACCACTTTTTTCCCGGAAGACCACTTTTTAACCCGTAATGACCACTTTTTTACTCGAAATGACCACTTTTTTTTACCCTGAATGACCACTTTTACTCGAAATGAAAACTTTTTTACCCGGGATGACCACTTTTTTTCCCCAGGGATGACCACTTTTTTTACACGTGATTTTCTCTCTTTTACCCGGGATGACCACTTTTTTACCAGGGATGACATCTTTTTAATCGTGATGACTACCTTTTTTCCCCAGATGACCACTTTTGTTTTACCCGGGATGACCACTTTTTACTCGAAACAACACCTTTTTGAGGCCTCTATCATATTAACTCGTGCACGCTTCCGGGTGTGTATATGTCGTCAGGATCTGTATATGTCGTCAACTTTTTCGAAACGCCCGTAAACACGTTTTCTGACTTGCTAGAGTGCTGAAATTGTCACAGTAGCTTTTGCTTGTGGGAAGGATGCTATTAAAGTTTCAGATCGATCAAATGTCCCGTAATTAAATTAATGCATTTTTAGTTTATCTCTATATAAAACTATATGTAGCGGCCTGCTTTTATTGACATTTTACGCGTCACGCTGAGTTAAGTTCAGCCATCCGTGACCAGACTTTTTCGCTGCCCCTCCGTTTTACGACAAAGGGGAGTTAAGGCAATATCAGTCTGTAAATGTTTGTCGCGTTTAAGCATGATCAATCATTTTTAGTTATGTCTCATATATAAGGGTTTTATAGTCAAAAACTTTGTTTTTACGGGGCTATTTAAAGAGTTTAAATTTTCATGAATGAAATTAAGTTTTACAAATCTTTTGTTAACGCGTAAAAGTAGAAAATAAAATGAACAAAAAAACTTTTTTTTAAAAGATGAGACCCAGCTGCAGCGAGGAATGTAGAATCTCGCATGAAAAAGCAGAAAATAATTTTTTAATCACAAACTAAGTAGTCACACAGGGGGACTCAGAACTTTTGTGTTTAATAGTTGATCAAATTTTATATCTCACATTAAATCACCCAATCGATCACAATAAATATCAATATAACTTAGAGTTCTGAGTCCCCCTGTGTGACTACTTAATTTGTGACTAAAACATATTTTCTGCTTTTTCATGCGATATTCTAATCAATAATGAGTACTTCTTACCATTAATGCGACTATGGTGTTGATTGACTTTGCTGATGGCTTTCTAGTCTGATTGATACGTGGTGAGGTTAAGCTTCATGCAGACGTGATGAATATTTTTATATGCAATTAATATGTAAATCAAAGGAGTCTGAAGAAACATTTTTGTTTTATAATCGAACATTTGTCTGCGAGCCAGATGTAGCCATCAATAGAGCCACACATGGCTCGCGATCCATGGTTTCTCGACCCCTGAGTTAGATGATTGTCAAAGTAATGTGTTCTCTCAACCCCTCTCGAATGTCAATTTTTTCTCCTTTGAAAAGTTTTCTGTATACATTCTTGTTTTTAAAAAATTTATATGATTAATTTTTACCACTACGACTACCCAATAACATGTTCTTTCATGACTACCCAATGACATGTTCTTTCATGATTATCCAATAACATGTTCTTTCATGACTACCCAATAACATGTTCTTTCATGATTACCCAATAACATGTTCTTTCATGATCACCCAATAACATGTTCTTTCATGACTACCCAATAACATGTTCTTTCATGACCAACCAATGACATGTTCTTTCATGACTACCCAATAACATGTTCTTTCATGACTACCCAATGACATGTTATTTCATGATTACCCAACAACATGTTCTTTCATGACCAACCAATGACATGTTCTTTCATGACTACCCAATAACATGTTCTTTCATGACCAACCAATGACATATTCTTTCATGATTACCCAATAACATGTTCTTTCATGACCAACCAATGACATGTTCTTTCATGACTACCCAATGACATGTTCTTTCATGATTACCCAATAACATGTTCTTTCATGACCAACCAATGACATGTTCTTTCATGACTACCCAATAAAATGTTCTTTCATGAATACCCAATAACATGTTCTTTCATGACTACCCAATAACATGTTCTTTCATGACTACCCAATAACATGTTCTTTCATGACTACCCAATAACATGTTCTTTCATGACTACCCAATAACATGTTCTTTCATGACTACCCAATAACATGTTCTTTCATGACTACCCAAATGACATGTTCTTTCATGACTACCCAATAACATGTTCTTTCATGACTACCCAATAACATGTTCTTTCATGACTACCCAATAAAATGTTCTTTCATGACTACCCAATAACATGTTCTTTCATGACTACCCAATAACATGTTCTTCATTACTACCCAATAACATGTTCTCTCATGACTACCCAATAACATGTTCTTTCATGACCAACCCAATGACATGTTCTTTCATGACTACCCAATAACATGTTCTTTCATGACTACCCAATGACATGTTCTTTCATGACTACCCAATAACATGTTCTTTCATGACAACCAATGACATGTTCTTTCATGACTACCCAATGACATGTTCTTTCATGATTACCCAATAACATGTTCTTTCATGACAACCAATGACATGTTCTTTCATGACTACCCAATAACATGTTCTTTCATGACTACCCAATAACATGTTCTTTCATGACTACCCAATAACATGTTCTTTCATGACTACCCAATAACATGTTCTTTCATGACTACCCAATAACATGTTCTTTCATGACTACCCAATAACATGTTCTTTCATGACTACCCAATAACATGTTCTTTCATGACTACCCAATAACATGTTCTTTCATGACTACCCAATAACATGTTCTTTCATGACTACCCAATAACATGTTCTTTCATGACTACCCAATAACATGTTCTTTCATGACTACCCAATAACATGTTCTTTCATGACTACCCAATAACATGTTCTTTCATGACTACCCAATAACATGTTCTTTCATGACTACCCAATAACATGTTCTTTCATGACTACCCAATAACATGTTCTTTCATGACTACCCAATAACATGTTCTTTCATGACTACCCAATAACATGTTCTTTCATGACTACCCAATAACATGTTCTTTCATGACTACCCAATAACATGTTCTTTCATGACTACCCAATAACATGTTCTTTCATGACTACCCAATAACATGTTCTTTCATGACTACCCAATAACATGTTCTTTCATGACTACCCAATAACATGTTCTTTCATGACTACCCAATAACATGTTCTTTCATGACTACCCAATAACATGTTCTTTCATGACTACCCAATAACATGTTCTTTCATGACTACCCAATAACATGTTCTTTCATGACTACCCAATAACATGTTCTTTCATGACTACCCAATAACATGTTCTTTCATGACTACCCAATAACATGTTCTTTCATGACTACCCAATAACATGTTCTTTCATGACTACCCAATAACATGTTCTTTCATGACTACCCAATAACATGTTCTTTCATGACTACCCAATAACATGTTCTTTCATGACTACCCAATAACATGTTCTTTCATGACTACCCAATAACATGTTCTTTCATGACTACCCAATAACATGTTCTTTCATGACTACCCAATAACATGTTCTTTCATGACTACCCAATAACATGTTCTTTCATGACTACCCAATAACATGTTCTTTCATGACTACCCAATAACATGTTCTTTCATGACTACCCAATAACATGTTCTTTCATGACTACCCAATAACATGTTCTTTCATGACTACCCAATAACATGTTCTTTCATGACTACCCAATAACATGTTCTTTCATGACTACCCAATAACATGTTCTTTCATGACTACCCAATAACATGTTCTTTCATGACTACCCAATAACATGTTCTTTCATGACTACCCAATAACATGTTCTTTCATGACTACCCAATAACATGTTCTTTCATGACTACCCAATAACATGTTCTTTCATGACTACCCAATAACATGTTCTTTCATGACTACCCAATAACATGTTCTTTCATGACTACCCAATAACATGTTCTTTCATGACTACCCAATAACATGTTCTTTCATGACTACCCAATAACATGTTCTTTCATGACTACCCAATAACATGTTCTTTCATGACTACCCAATAACATGTTCTTTCATGACTACCCAATAACATGTTCTTTCATGACTACCCAATAACATGTTCTTCATTACTACCCAATAACATGTTCTTTCATGACTACCCAATAACATGTTCTTTCATGACCAACCCAATGACATGTTCTTTCATGACTACCCAATAACATGTTCTTTCATGACTACCCAATAACATGTTATTTCATGACTACCCAATAACATGTTCTTTCATGACTACCCAATGACATGTTCTTTCATGACTACCCAATGACATGTTCTTTCATGACTACCCAATAACATGTTCTTTCATGACTACCCAATAACATGTTCTTTCATGACTACCCAATAACATGTTCTTTCATGACTACCCAATAACATGTTCTTTCATGACTACCCAATAACATGTTCTTTCATGACTACCCAATAACATGTTCTTTCATGACTACCCAATAACATGTTCTTTCATGACTACCCAATAACATGTTCTTTCATGACTACCCAATAACATGTTCTTTCATGACTACCCAATAACATGTTCTTTCATGACTACCCAATAACATGTTCTTTCATGACTACCCAATAAACATGTTCTTTCATGACTACCCAATAACATGTTCTTTCATGACTACCCAATAACATGTTCTTTCATGACTACCCAATAACATGTTCTTTCATGACTACCCAATAACATGTTCTTTCATGACTACCCAATAAACATGTTCTTTCATGACTACCCAATAACATGTTCTTTCATGACTACCCAATAACATGTTCTTTCATGACTACCCAATACATGTCTTTCATGACTACCCAATAACATGTTCTTTCATGACTACCCAATAACATGTTCTTTCATGACTACCCAATAACATGTTCTTTCATGACTACCCAATAACATGTTCTTTCATGACTACCCAATAACATGTTCTTTCATGACTACCCAATAACATGTTCTTTCATGACTACCCAATAACATGTTCTTTCATGACTACCCAATAACATGTTCTTTCATGACTACCCAATAACATGTTCTTTCATGACTACCCAATAACATGTTCTTTCATGACTACCCAATAACATGTTCTTTCATGACTACCCAATAACATGTTCTTTCATGACTACCCAATAACATGTTCTTTCATGACTACCCAATAACATGTTCTTTCATGACTACCCAATAACATGTTCTTTCATGACTACCCAATAACATGTTCTTTCATGACTACCCAATAACATGTTCTTTCATGACTACCCAATAACATGTTCTTTCATGACTACCCAATAACATGTTCTTTCATGACTACCCAATAACATGTTCTTTCATGACTACCCAATAACATGTTCTTTCATGACTACCCAATAACATGTTCTTTCATGACTACCCAATAACATGTTCTTTCATGACTACCCAATAACATGTTCTTTCATGACTACCCAATAACATGTTCTTTCATGACTACCCAATAACATGTTCTTTCATGACTACCCAATAACATGTTCTTTCATGACTACCCAATAACATGTTCTTTCATGACTACCCAATAACATGTTCTTTCATGACTACCCAATAACATGATCTTTCATTACTACCCAATAACATGTTCTTTCACGACTACCCAATAACATGTTCTTTCATTACTACCCAATAACATGTTCTTTCATGACTACCCAATAACATGTTCTTTCATTACTACCCAATAACATGTTCTTTCATGACTACCCAATAACATGAATGTACTTTGATTGTCCTACAATTAGTAAGATCACTAATAGTCTCGGATGTGCGCGTGTCATCAAGAACACGTGTGGATGGCAAGAGGTTAACGACGTCTTAGAACTCACTAACTTTGAGGACATGGAGACGTACATGTTCTGTAAGTAATACACGTATTTTATGTCAGTTAGAAATTGGTATATACTTAAACATTTATTGTATGGTAGGTATAATACAGACGATGCAAATTTATTAAATATTAAAAATTGAGATAACATGAATAAAGAAAAGCGATTAAAATGTTAGTTTGCTCTTTAATATATATATATATGCACGTGTCTACCTATGCACGTGAAGACTGGATTCGGTGGACAGAGCGGAGGAACCCCTAGTTGGTCAACAGTCAAATAGGCGATTCTCAGCAAAGCGTTGTGGAACGCTAAGGGCATGACAAGACACACTCTTTCTCACTTTAATCCATGTCATCGCGGAAGTCACTTTTGTCATCCATCCCATCCCGCGACGAAGCGGCAGGCGTGGGTACACTGGGAGCCGTAGCCTTAACCCTGCACACAGGCGGCCCAGGGCATTGGGTCGTTCTTCACTGACACGGAGCAGCGGTTGAGTCCGGCAGCCCCCTGGGCGACTGAGCAGCCCTCTTCAGGAATGCACTGCTCACCTCCATGGCATGAGGAAGGGGCTAGAAAAGGTGCCCTAAACATTGCCTGCTCCAGCCTACCCTAGCCAGCATACCGCGGCTGTTGGGGACCCTATACCAGCGGTCGAAACCAAAAGAAGCAAACGATGATAGTTCCTCTTATATTGGGCGCATGGAATGTGCGCACACTCATGGACAGAGACGATGCGGACAGACCCCAGAGGAGAACAGCCCTGATTGGAAAAGAACTCGCTAGATACGGCATCGACATTGCAGCCCTGAGCGAGACCAGGCTCGCGGGAGAAGGAGAGCTCTGTGAAAGAGGATCTGGTTACACATTTTACTGGAGTGGCAGACCCAGCGAGGAGCGGCGTGAAGCAGGCGTTGGGTTTGCAGTTAAGACAACTCTTGTCGGAAAGCTGGCTGGGCTTCCCAAGGGAGTGAACGACAGGCTCATGACCATGAAACTCCCACTGGCTGGAAAGAAACATCACACCATCATCAGTGCCTACGCTCCAACCATGACCAATACAGATGAAGTGAAGGCAAAGTTTTATGAAGAACTTCACACTGTCATTGTCGACGTTCCAAAGGCGGACGAACTCATCTTGCTAGGTGACTTCAACGCAAGAGTTGGAAAGGACAACGTTGCCTGGGAAGGAGTCCTTGGACATCATGGAGTGGGTCACTGCAACAGCAGCAGTCTTCTTTTACTCCAGACCTGCGCTGAACATGAACTGCTGATCACCAACTGTCATCTTATTGACTACGCCATCGTGAGGAAGAGGGACAGGCAGGATGTACTAGTGACCAAGTCCATGTGTGGAGCTGAATGCTGGACAGACCACCGCCTCATCATCACCAAGCTCAACATCTGCATTCAGGGTAAACGACGCCCGCAAGGGAAGAAGGCCCCCAAACGGCTAAATGTTGCCAAACTAACGACCGCCAGCTGCAAGCAGTCTTTGGTTGATGCTCTGGAAGAGCGCTTGAAATCCACCTCTCCGGACAACCAGAACATGGAGGCAGACTGGGGGTCACTTAGAGAGCTGATTTACACCACAGCTTCAGAGACTCTGGGGCACCAGACCAGGAAACATAAGGACTGGTTCGATGAGAACTGCGAACACATCAAGCAGCTATTGGATGAGGAACACCTCCTACACCAAGCTTACCTCAATAATCCCAGGTCCACGGCAAGGAGAGATGCACTCAACAACATACGCAGGACTGTACGGCAAAAGCTCCGTCAGATGTAGGACGATTGGCTCAGCAACAAAGCCGACGAGATCCAAGGCTATGCAGACAAGCGTGACTATAAAAACTTCTACAAAGCCTTGAAAGAAGTGTATGGCCCCACGCCCTCAGGATCAAACCCCCTCTTCAGCGCAGACGGTAACACTCTCATCAAAGACAAAGAGAAGATCTTGGAGAGGTGGGCCGAAAATTTCGAAAGCGTTCTAAATCGCCTTTCGACAATCAACGAAGAAGCCATCACTCGTCTCCCCCAAGTGCCCACAGACAAAGCACTGGATGACCCCCCCAACCTTGCTCGAGACCCAGAAAGCAATTTATCTTCTCTCCAGTGGCAAAGCACCTGGTTCTGACGCCATACCAGCTGAGGTCTACAAGGAGGGAGGAACAGCCCTGACTGAAAGGCTCCACCATCTGTTTCTCTTGATGTGACAGCAAGAGACGATCCCGCAGGACTTCAAAGATGCCTCCATCATACATCTTTATAAGCAAAAAGGAAGTAGACAGGCTTGTGAAAGCCACAGAGGCATATCCCTGCTTTCCATTGTAGGAAAGATCCTTGCCAGAATCCTGCTCAACCGCCTCATGGTCCACCTTGACCAAAGTCTCCTGCCTGAAAGTCAGTGTGGATTCCGAAAAGAGCGAGGGACCATCGACATGGTGTTCGATGCCAGGCAGCTGCAAGAGAAATGTCAGGAGCAGAACGTCAACCTGTTCTCCACCTATGTCGACCTGACCAAGGCTTTTGACACCGTTGGCAGAGAGGGTCTGTGGAAGATCAGGTCCAAGAACGGTTGCCCAAGGAAATTCATCGTCTTGGTGAAACAACTACACGAGGGCATGCAGGCCAGAGTCCAGGACAGCGGAGAGTCTTCTGATCCTTTCACAGTCACAAACGGGGTCAAGCAGGGCTGCGTCCTGGCACCAACACTGTTTAGCCTCATGTTTTCCGCCATGCTGACAGAGGCCTTCAGAGTCGAGGATGTTGGTGTCAACCTGAGGTACCGCACAGATGGCAAGCTGTTCAACCTTCGGAGGTTCCATGCAAAAACCAAGGTTATGACAGACATCATCAGAGACCTCCTGTTTGCTGTGACTGTGCCCTCAACACTGTCTCAGAAGCCGACATGCAACGCAGCGTTAACCTGCTCTCCAGCGCCTGCACAAACCTTGGTCTGACGATCAACACCAAGAAGACTGAAGTCCTCCATCAGCCTGCGCCTGGAAGCCCCTACGTTGAGCCCAGCATCACTGTCAACGGCCAGAGACTCAACACAGTGCAACGGTTATCATACCTAGGCAGCACACTGTCGCAAAATGTCACCATCGATGACGAAGTGAGCGCCAGAATTGCCAGAGAGCCAGCTCCATTTTCGGAAGGTTGTCTCCAAATGTCTGGAACAGAAGAGGCATTACCATCCAGACCAAGCTGAAAGTGTACAGGGCGGTGGTGCGCCCCACACTGCTATATGCGTGCGAAACATGGACTGTGTATCAGCGCCATGCTAGGAAGCTTAACCACTTTCATTCAACAAGCCTCAGGAAGATCTTTTGCATAAAGTGGCAGGATAAAATACCAGACACAGTGGTACTGACCAAGGCAGGTCTTTCCCAGCATATTCACACTCCTGATGCAGTCCCATCTTCGTTGGGCAGGGCACGTGGTCCGAATGCCAGACGAGAGACTGCCAAAGAGACTCTTCTATGGCGAGCTCCAGCATGGCCAGCAGTCCCCCGGTGGGCAAAAGAAACGCTTCAAAGACACCCTGAAAGCCTCACTGAAGGCGTTTGCCATCAACCCAGACACGTGGGAACGTGCTGCAATGGACCGATCCACCTGGCGTTCTTCCATCCACGAAGGTGCCAAGTCATGGAGGCAAACCGAATCACCTCCGCAGAAAAGAAGAGGCAAGCCCGAAAGGCCCGAGCTGTCAACCCTCCTGGAGATGTCCCACTCGTCCCTTGTCTCTTCTGTTCCCGAACCTTCCGAGCAAGGATCGGCCTCATCAGCCATCTGCGGACCCACAAATAAAGCAAGTCCCAGCAACCCTCGGATGACTAGAGTGGTCTTCGTCGAATCGACGGACGAACAACACACACACACACACACACACACACACACACACACACACACACACACACACACACACACACACACACACACACACACACACAAACACACACACACACACACATATATATATATATAAATATATATATATATATATAAATATATATATATATATATATATATATATATATATATATATATATATATATATATATATATATATAAAGAAAATAAATTATTCCTATTTGTTTGTTTCAGGTCATAAGGGTGGTATAGGTGATGACTTTTTTGAAAAATAAATTTCAAATAAGGAAGTGACTTGTTTTTGTGTGTTCTATTTTCTTCACTAGCTCGTACTCAAACAGCAGCTTGTTTTGTTACTAGTATGAGTATCTGACACGTATCGTTATTTGTGTTGTTAATAATACTTGCTTCTTGGCTTGTCCAGTTTTGAGACCTTTTCAATTATTACGAACTATCTCATAATGTGACTATTAGTTTTATGTAGCCAATTCTACAGTATGATCATCATTTTTTATTCACAAATATATTTATGTGACCGATATTGTTATTGGACCAATCTCGTTATGTGACCAATCTCGTTATTTGACCAATCATGTTATGTGACCAATCTCGTTATGTGACCAATCTCGTTATGTGACCAATCTCGTTATGTGACCAATCTCCTTATGTGACCAATCTCGTTATGTGACCAATCTCGTTATGTGACCAATCTCGTTATGTGACCAATCATGTTATGTGACAAATCTCGTTATGTGACCTATCTCGTCATGTGAGCAATCTCGTTATATGACCAATCTCGTTATGTGACCAATAATGTTATGTGACCAATCTCGTTATGTGACCAGTCATGTTATGTGACCAATCTCATTATGTGACCAATCTCGTTATGTGACCAATCTCGTTATATGACGAATCTCGTTATGTGACCAATCATGTTATGTGACCAATCTCGTTATGTGACCAGTCATGTTATGTGACCAATCTCATTATGTGACCAATCTCGTTATGTGACCAATCTCGTTATATGACCAATCTCGTTATGTGACCAATCATGTTATGTGACCAATCTCGTTATGTGACCAGTCATGTTATGTGACCAATCTCATTATGTGACCAATGTCGTTATGTGACCAATCTCGTTATGTGACCAATCTCGTTATGTGACCAATCATGTTATGTGACCAATCTCGTTATGTGACCAATCTCGTTATGTGACCAATCTCGTTATGTGACCAATCTCGTTATGTGACCAATCTCGTTATGTGACCAATCTCGTTATGTGACCAATCTCGTTATGTGAACAATCTCAGTTATGTGACCAATCTCGTTATGTGACCAATCATGTTATGTGACCAAACTTGTAGTGTGAAACAAATATTTGTCCTACGGGATAAGAAGTACACTACAAGTATAAGGATATACGGAATGAGGAAATGAAATTACACACTTTGAGAAATATAGAACAACATTTAATAGGGGCAGTCCATAAATGGCTTCACGCAATTTTGGCCGATTTATCTCTCCCCCTCGTCACGCGTCGTCACAAAAACTTAGACCCCCTCCAAATGATGTCACAAAAACTTAGACCCCCTCCAAATGATGTCACAAAAACTTAGACCCCCTCCAAATGATGTCACAAAAACTTAGACCCCCTCCAAATGATGTCACAAAAACTTAGACCCCCTCCAAATGATGTCACAAAAACTTAGACCCCCTCCAAATGATGTCACAAAAACTTAGACCCCCTCCAAATGATGTCACAAAAACTTAGACCCCCTCCAAATGATGTCACAAAAACTTAGACCCCCTCCAAATGATGTCACAAAAACTTAGACCCCCTCCAAATGATGTCACAAAAACTTAGACCCCCTCCAAATGATGTCACAAAAACTTAGACCCCCTCCAAATGATGTCACAAAGCTTTGCCGCTCCCAATAAAAGCTGCATGTTTCAAAGCATTTTTTTGTCATTTAAGTATGTATTTAGTGTAAGACTGCACTCTAATATCGTAACACGTGTGAAGTCATTGAAAACGTCATAAAATATATTGTAAGAAATCAAATATTTAAGTGGAACTTTTTTTTTGAAGTTTCCGAGTTTTGATATCTCTTTACATTTCTCAAACATCCCTTCCCCTTCCTCACACATGGTCACAAATATGTGGTACCCCCCGCCCCCTAGGTGCGTGACGTCATTTATGGAGGCCCCCTTACTAAAATAAATAATTTGTCTTGAAGTTAATTTTTTGCACTTAACATACGTCAATATTTTATTAACCACAAAGCCACTCATTAACTTTTTTGGTGTAAGTCTTTTGTGTAAATTTGTGACTGACAGGGCATTCATTTACATAAGGATTAACCGAAAAAATCTTTTAAAAAAATGAATTGAAAATCTTTCTAATTAGAAATTTGATTGTCTCAAAATCTGAGGTTACTCTGTAAATTTGTGATTGGGTGAAAACCTACGTTTAGATAATTATGATCGATAAATTTTTTCTAGTTTAGCTTTTGTAAATGGATTGCTTTCAATTACTAATTCTCAAGTGTTTCTTAGACACTAGAGAATTCGAACAAAACAATGATCTAAACTATTTCTAAACAAAAAAACAACAGCACATGCTAAATGCACTACTTCGGGACATAACCGAAGCGCTATAATTAACTTTTTATTGAAAATGGGTTTTGAAGCGAATAACAACTTAATATTAGATTTAACAGTTACTTATGACGTATCCACAATGATATAACGAGATTGTCACCCATCACTCTAGAATTCAAGAAAACACTTTTATTAATATTTATTGGTCATGACATTTGCTGCTAAAACCAAATCTTTGTTTTTCCATTAATACAGCTAAGCATTTATTGTTTCATTCATAAAAATCAACTGTGTTTATCGATTTCTGTTTTAATATTTTAAAACTTTATCTCAATTTCTTGTATAAAGAAAAACAAACAATTTATATTTACTTTTTACGACATTCAATGCACTAAATTGATAAACTAAAAAATTCTTTGTAGACAAGACTTTTTATTGACGTACCATTAGACATGACCACTTTAATAGACACTTTTAATTAACTTGTCATTCATATGTGACATAAAGACAATTGTGTGTACTGCTAATTAATGGAATAA
Organism: Ampullaceana balthica; assembly: GCA_944989445.1. Taxonomy (NCBI): domain Eukaryota; kingdom Metazoa; phylum Mollusca; class Gastropoda; family Lymnaeidae; genus Ampullaceana; species Ampullaceana balthica. The sequence goes on from CALYLW010000830.1 coordinate 573,456, forward strand.
ATAGATACCAAATGTCATTAAATATGGGGCGCGATGGTCTAAGTGGTAGCGCACTGGACTATCGATCCGAGGCAGATCCCGAGTCGCGGGTTCTTGCCCAGGTACTGGCAAGGCCCCCGGGGCATTGTGCTAGCCACACATTCCCCTGCTCGTTAGTGGTGGCTAAAAACTTGTGGAACGCTACATCACTTGCCCCATAGTCCGCCATGGACTGGAAAGGGGGTCATTTTTTCATTCAAATGTCATTAATAAATTACCGTTAACATCGTAATTGGTGTGAATCACTGTGGGACACCTGTCAACAGTTTAATGTGGCAGTCATTAACGACCTAATAGTGCAATGCTCTCACAATGAAAAGTAGCCATTTAGATTTCATTAAAAAAAATTAATTTAAGGTTTAATTTAAGTGTGCTCAGGGTTTGATAACAATTCTGGTGTTAACTTTGGATACAAACATCAGCGGTGTGCCGATTGGAACTGGTGGAAGGAAGATCTGCAGACAAGGAGTTTACGAGGCGAGATTATCACATTCACACATTACGCCATACACATAAAAACCAACAGCCCTTGACTCCAAGAGGGCAACAGTTGCCTAATATCAACGAATTTAAAGTGTCTAATGATGGCCTGTATATATATTTAAGACACATTTTTTTTGCTTTTGAACAATTTTATTTAATCGTTTAAATTAAACTCCGAAGTTAACATTGAATTAAAAAAAATGCTTGAAAATACAACAAGTTATATAAATAACTACCATTCCAATTTCACCCTGTATATCAGTGGTCCCCAACCTTTATAACGCCGCGGCCCACTAAACTTTTGATAATTTTACCGCGGCCCACTAACGTGGGGGGGGGGTTATGGGTGGGTGGGGGATGTGGGGGGTGGGTTTTGCGGCTGCGGTGATTGTTTATACAGGTATTAAAGATTGTTTTGAGTTTATAGTTTTAATTTAATTGTACTTAAACATGCATTCAAAATAAAATACAGTTACACAAAAAGTGAATTCAACATTATTTAATATTTTAATTTACTAGAATGTTAAATCAATGAGAACCCCGAGCTTGTTTCTAACCAACGAGATGGTTCCATCTGGGGGTAATGGGAGACAATGACACCCGAAGTGTGCTGCTTATGTCCATTTTATTCCGTTGTGTTTTGTTCGTTGCTGTCACTGCAGCAAACCCCGCTTCACACAGATAGGATGTCGGAAATGGCAATTGGGAATTAATTGCTTTGGTGGTTGCAATCTCAGGATATTCCGCCATGACTTTAATCCAGAAGACTAAAAGAGTTGTTTTCGCTAACGTAGTTTTAAGGCCACCGTCATTGGCAATCTCGAGCAGTTAAACTTCATCTTGCACAGTCATGCTAGATTCGCCTGGTTTGTTGACAAATGGGTCACGAATCCATTCCCTACCAGTTATTGGGTCTTTTGTGGTTGGGAAGTAGCGCTCAAACTCTTTTAAAAGCAAAGACAAGTGATCGTGCACCAACTGGGACAAAGAGTGTTCAGGCTCAGTTTCGCCTAGAATCCCCGCAATTGTTTGAAACATATCCAAAATGCCTTTGTTCAATCGCCGTTCCCACAAACTCCAGTTTGGCTTTAAATGCAGCTTCTTTGTCAGCTAACTTGACAACAGTTGTCATTTTCCCCTGAAGAGTCAGATTGAGTTCATTGAGCTGGCTGAATATGTCACACAGGCCAGCAAGTTTTGCGACCCATACCTTGTCACTGACATGTGCTGCCAGCGGTGTCTTCTTTTCTGAGAGAAATCTTTGCAATGGCTCTCGTAATTCAAATACTTTGTTTAGCGATTTTCCTCTGGACAATTATCTTATTTCTGTGTACAAAAGGAGGCATCTGTGCTCTGCGTCAATCTCCTCACAACCTGGTCAAACAGGCGTGAGTTAAGAGCGTGTGCCTTGATGTGGTTAATGATGTTAACGACATCAATCAATACACTGTTAAATTCTGCTGAAATTTTGGTCTTGCCAACATTTCCCTGTGAATGATACAATGCGTAGATTCACACTCAGGTGCAACCTCCTTAATCCGAGCTGTTAAACCAGACAGTCGTCCGGTCATGGCAGCAGCTCCATCCGTGCAGATGCCGACACAAAAGGACCATTTTAGGTATCCTGACATATAACCATCCAATGACTTGAATAGTTCAGCTCCCGTGGTGTTGGTTGACAAAGATAGAGAACATAAAAAAATCCTCATGTACATCCTCATGATAAATATATCTCAAATAAACAATTAATATTGCCTTGTTGTCGATGTCTGTAGATTCGTCAACCTGGATTGAGTACCACGGTGATGAATTAATCCTCCCTAACAATTGTATCTCAATATATTCGGCTATTTCCTCAATGCGCCTAGTTACAGTGGTAGCCGACAATGGCACATGTGCTATCTTTTTAACAGCAGCCTATCCTAGCCGTTCATGGCAAATGTCTTTAGCAGAGGTCAAGATTAATTCTTCACCGATAGTGAATGGATTTTTAGCCTTAGTGATGCGTTTAGCCACCACATATGAAGCTCTCAGTGCGTTTTCATTTACTAATGCGGTGGCCCTGAGAAATTTCTTCTGTCCTTCATGTTCCAGTTTTTTCCTTTCAAAATACTCCATAGGCTTATCTTTTAATCCAGGGCAGTTGTCCGTTCTGCACTATGTGTCATTGATGTTCTTTGGACGTGGTGCCACCAAAACGGGTAACAAGCTTTTCCATATTGTGTATGGAAAGACGCACAATCCCTAGAAAAATACACAACAGTAAAAAAAATGTAAATAATTTAATGTTCCTTTGCTCGCGGACCACCAGGCACATCGCCAGGACCACTAGTGGTCCACGGACCCCAGGTTGGGGACCACTGCTGTATATGATGGATTGTTCTGATATACGGTTCACAACATCGACTTGGAATCTTGGCTGCAATACTTCTGACAGCTTGTCTACCAACAACTTCACCAATCACATGCGTCACTCTGCCTAAACCGCCATCCGACAGATCACCTCAATATCACATGCGTCACTCTGCCTACACCGCCATCCGACAGATCACCTCAATATCACATGCGTCACTCTGCCTACACCGCCATCCGACAGATCACCTCAATATCCATCAATACCTGACAATCAGTGCCACAAAAACCCTGGTCTGTACTCTTGGCTCTTTCTCGTCTTTATTATTTTATTTTTCTTATTTTAGTAGTTTTAGGTGCGTCAAAAGTCAAAACATTACGTTTTAAAAAAAGTTACAGAAAATTCAGAATTTAGCTGCAAAGATAGTTAAAAAAAAACAACAAAAGAAAAATGAAAAAGAAAACGACCATATCACTCTGGTACTTCATTTACTTCATTGGCTCCCTGCACAGTCACGCATTGATTACAAACTGTCCGTTCTCTGCCACACCTTCTTTTCCGACTCATGTTCTTCCTATCTTACTGAACTTTTCTCTGGCTTCTCACTCACTCGTCAGCTACGCTCTTCTGCAAACACATGCATTCTCTCTGTTCCGAAGACACGCACTAAAACATTTGACGAAAGGTATTTATCTTTTTGTGCTCCTAAACAATGAAATTCTCTATCATTACGCATACACTGTATTCCTACTACTAAGGCCTTCAAGACTGCACTAAAACACATCTCTTCAAACTTTACTTTCAAAATTAATTCAACAACAATCAAACATTTCTTTACATGATAAATGTAGCTTATAAGCAACGTAATGTTATACATTATAGGTTGTTGTTTTGGGTTATTGTTAGGATATGATTGTTTTACATTGAATGCATGTATAAATATGTTTGTGTTACTATTTTATGTAAATTTCTGTAATTGTAAGCCCAACCAGAGGCGTAACAACGACTTGGCATCGGGACAGTTGCCAAGGGCGCCGAGGGCTAATCCTTTAATAATCAATTTATTCTGTATATTATAGTATTTTCCCTAATTCTCAAGGAGGCCAAAAATGAATTAGCCAAGGGCGCAGAAAACCCAGTTACGCTTCTGAGCCCAGCTGCTTGCTTGGGTACTGCACTGTATAAATTATCAAATTATTGTTATAATTATTATGATTATTGTTTCAACGTGGACACAAGTAATGATTTCTTATGGATAAATCCTATTCCTATATAATAATAGGTTATGTTCTGTGCGGTCATCTATAGCGATTTGTCCCAGCAAACACACATGACTCCTACAGCCAATCATATTGAACACGTTTACGCGGACGTTCAAAATGAGTTATTTTTGGTGCAGTATTTCTTCCAAGACTTTATTTTTAGTTATGCGCGTTGGGATTTATAGTCAAAGGCTCTGTTTTTACGAGTTATTTATTTTAACTATAATGAATAGTATTTTTGACGTAGTCGAGACGGCTGTTGGAGGGGAGTAACAACATGCCACCGTCCTTGGACTGGCTTTGTTGCTCGTATATCTAAGGGTTTTCAAAGGTTTAAAAAATTGAAAGAAACAGAATAATTAAAATGAACATCTGAAAACATTCCGAATTTCCTACTTGAAAACTAGTAATAAATAAAGTTCAGTTAACGGAAGGGCGTAACGTCTATTACTGGATTGTCAAAACAAATTATAATACAGATTTATGACAGTAGAGCAACGAACAAAATCAATAAACCAAAAACAGTGGTTCTCGTACTGTTGGACCCAAGTGAGAATTTAAAAAAGAAGTACCACTAACTCAATTACAGTACCCTTGTCCTAGTAGGATGATAAGGAATGGATGTCTTGTATACCACACCACTGTACCCTAAAGTCCAAAGAACTGGGTGTTTTCCACATGATTCCGGTCAGAGAGGGAGAGAGAGAGAGAGAGAGAGAGAGGGAGAGAGAGAGAGAGAGGGAGAGAGAGACAGGGAGAGAGAGAGAGAGAGAGAGAGAGAGAGAGAGAGAGAGAGAGAGAGAGAGAGAGAGAGAGAGAGAGAGAGAGAGAGAGGGGGAGGGACATGAATTTTGTCATGATCGCGTAGATTTGAAAATAGGGAAGCAGAATAGCGATATCAAAGCTTAAAATCTACATGGCTCATGCACACATATTTGATAATCATCTTTTGATGCGACTGTGCCTAATTTAAGCACAGTGGAATCTCTCATAACGAGCATAATACGTTCCAGAATCTTACTCGTTAAGCGAAACACTCGTTAAACGAAACAATTTTTCCCCATACAAATTACGATAATGCATTCCATGATGAAAAAGTAGTCATTTTCCACAAAAATTTAGTAACATTTATTCAAATAAAAATACTTATGAATTGTTAAGGAGTGTAATCGTAACAACTTGGAATTCAATTTAGACTTTGAAACCAAAAAAAAACGTAAATAAAATTATGAATTTATGATAAGTGATTACTCTTTTTAAACTAGAAAACTGTCGAAAGACATTTGTTTTTGCCGAGGCTTCACAATTTGACGAAAATGTGTCACAGCATTATCGTTTTTGTTCTTGAGAATAATGCAGATCGTTGATGTTAACCGACTGTATGTGCGCGCTAGATTAGCCACGCTCACACCTTGTCCTCGCTAGATTAGCCACGCTCACACCTTGTCCTCGCTAGATTAGCCACGCTCACACCTTGTTCTCGCTAGATTAGCCACGCTCACACCTTGTCCTCGCTAGATTAGCCACGCTCACACCTTGTTCTCGCTAGATTAGACACGCTCACACCTTGTTCTCGCTAGATTAGCTACGCTCACACCTTGTTCTCGCTAGATTAGACACGCTCACACCTTGTTCTCGCTAGATTAGCCACGCTCACACCTTGTTCTCGCTAGATTAGCCACGCTCACACCTTGTTCTCGCTAGATTAGCCACGCTCACACCTTGTTCTCGCTAGATTAGCCACGCTCACACCTTGTTCTCGCTAGATTAGCCACGCTCACACCTTGTTCTCACTAGATTAGCCACGCTCACACCTTGTTCTCGCTTTTCAACAATTTTACGTTTCATTTCAACAGTTATTCTTGATCTCTTATGATTGTCTTCTTCTTGTTTTTTCTTCGAAGACATTTTATCACAGGTTATTAAACTTTGCAAATAAAAAAATTACTAATACTGTCTGAAAACAAAATTTGTATAAACGGTGATCACACACAAAAACAATACTTTAATAAATCGAGTGCTAAACACAGACCCTGCATCGGCGTGGAAGTCCCGGCCTACAAATGAATGTCGGGAAAAATGAACTTCCCCTTTCTGCGTAACTCATGCGAAATGTCACTCGTTAAGGGAACAACTTCTTCACATTTATTTTGCTGGTTATGCGAATTACTCGTTATGGGAGTTGCTCATATGAGAGGTTCCACTGTATTATATTGAAATAAGGCAAAGCTGTTTGAAATTATAAATGCAGTTCACACCTCCCGTGAAACAAAAGTATCTCTAGTCCCAAATGTTTGGTCATGTTTTCCTCTTGACCAGTTGGTTGATAGCACTGGACGGTGAGTCAAATAATGAGATATTATTGGCT